>CM075808.1:74542031-74745248 GCA_037975025.1 Excoecaria agallocha
TCATCCGAGAGCACTTTTAATACGGGTATACAATATTTTGATACTGGTTCTAGGATTGATTTGTTTGCACAATTTCAAAATGTTAAAGTGATAATTTGAATTTAAAGCAAAAATTAAAGAACTAATGACAAAAGATTTAATACAAATAAATGTATAATAATAATAATAATAATAATAATAATAATAATAATAATAATAATAATAATAATAATAATAATAATAATAATAATAATAATAATAATAATAATAATAATAATAATAATAAGATTTAAGTTTCTTATTGGATAATAATAACAACAACAACAATAATAATAATAATTTAAGATGACGTTTAGATTCTAAAAGCTTGGAGTGAGATATTTATTGGATAACTAAAATTTTACCCTTGGCATTCCTTCCACCTATTTTTGCTCAACTCTCGCATTTTTAAACCGCTTTTAGAGTTTTCCTCCCCTGTTGCTTCTCCTTCTTTGTTTGGCCTTAGTTGTTGTATCTATTTTTTCATTTGCAATCGTATTATATGATAATTGTATTTTATTTGCTTGTAATCTTATTATACTATATATAATTTATTCAAGTATAAATTGACATTTTTCTTCTTTTTTTAATATAATTTTTAATTATTTTAAAATTTTAAAATATATAAAATGTATTAAATTAATAAAATTATTAGAATATATTTTGAAATTTTCCAATAAAAAGGTTAGAAAAAGGCTTATTAAAGACCACAGTTTTAGGACCAGTCAATTTTTTAGTGCTTAAAAATATACTAATGAGGACTAATTTTTTATATGGTCATTAATTTTTAATTTAACCCGTAATAGTTGTGAGGGGAAAAAATCTAGTCCTAAAAATAATTAATTTTTGATCCTTAAAATAGAAAAATTGCGCGGGATGAAGTGGCGCCCAGATAAAAGAAAAACCCTTTTATATATTTTTCATAAAAGCTTGGTCATTTGTTGTCTTCTCTAGCAAAACTCCTTATTCCCTAACACGTCTTTAGTTTCACCTATGTTAGACTCCATACCGATGCCGCTTTCCATCGACGGAGTCTTCTTCACCATCGACCTGCTCCATTATCGACAGATCTGATGTGACGTGCTCCATGATGTTCTCCACACGGACCAATAAGAGAGACCATTTCTTTTATTTCTTTAATATATTGCTCCATATTAATTTTCTTTGTTATTTTTATCTATCTGGTTGCTGAGAAACTATTCTTCTTGCTCTTTCCTTATTTTGTTCTCTGGTACCTTTTTCTTTCTTTTCTATTTTTGGTTTTCAATTTTGTGATTTGTTTTGGTTTTTTTGTGGGTATCGATTCTTTGGGCTAGATTATTGGACGATTTTGAAAGAGATTCAACATTTGGGTCGAAATTGGTCTCCGTTTTGGACGAAATTTTAGTTCTCAATTATGGCAACTCTAATATTCCTTATTTTGGTTCCTCAAAATTCATTCATTTATCATATATAACCATGCCTTATTCTTGGGACATATAGAATACGAAGGACATACTGTACAAAGAGCCCACCACACTTCTCCACAACTTGTAAGGAATGACGGACTTGGACTAGGAAAAGCTTCTGAAATTGCAGGGTAAAGATTGGTTATTCTTGTTTTCTCCATCCTGTACTACCTTTGCTTTCATGCACACTAAAGATCAGAATTGCTTGGGATATTTAAACGACATCGTGCAAAAATTTGATGGAGGTAACCTCGAATACAAGCTTTCACTTTCACTTTTTAAATTCTTCAAATTGCAATATAATAAACTAATGCATCATTTGATGAATTTCAACACCTGGTATTTATCCTGTTGATTTATTTGAGCACATCTGAGCTGTGGATCGCTTGCAACGCCTTGGAATCTTAAGATATTTTCAATCACAGCTTAAATAATCTATCGACTATGTTGCCAGGTGCAATTAATCATCAATTAATGCCATTTGAATTGATTTGAAGAATTAAATTAAAACATTAGTCTTAAGAGAGTATGTGACATGTTTGTATTGAACTAAAAATTATTTTGTTAAAATAAGTGACAAAAAGCCATTTGTTGTTGTGTATACTAGTCTAGTGGAGCTTTGTAACGAAAAGAGTTGTAGGTGTGCACTTCCTTTCCATCATTAATCGTTTGCCAACATTAGTCATTATTGTTATTTGGTTTTTCCACTTAAAAAAATAGCAATAACATGTTAACAGACTTCTTCAGTTTGGCGATGGTTTTATGCACTGTGTAGCTTCCTTGTGGCTTTTCTTTATTGTTGTTACCTGATATTGCTAGCTAGGGGTTTTCTTCTTCGCTAGAAGTAGACATCCAGATGTTTTCGTCTGTTATCCTGCTGTCTGGTTGTGTCGCTAATTTTCTTTAGGAGCTTTCTTTTCTTTTATTTTCTCTTTGTCATTTATACGTGGTACTGCTCTCAGAGTTTGGACTCAACCTTTTTATGGTTTTTTCCTTGCTGCTGTTGCCTTGGGTTTTTTTTAACTTTTTTCAAGGGTAGATCGCTTTTGTTTTAGGTTGAGTTGTTATGATTTGGCTTCCTATTTTGTTGTTGTGTTTTTTTTATCAATAAAATCTTTAGCTTATAAAAAAAAATGTTAACGGACTCTAAGCCACTGTCTTTTTGCATATATAAATAGGATAGACTTTTGATCTTCTTCCCTATTAGCAAATTGTGATAACATGTTAATAAATTCTTAGCCATTTTTATAAATAAATAGCTTAGACAATTCATCTTTTCCCATAAATGGAATTATGACCAAGCTTTGCCCTTTTTCTTCTCTAATACCAACCTATTTAAGGTAATTAAATTAATACCACCATTTATATTGACCTTCCCCATATCTCCCTGGGCATATTGAATGGAATCTTCAAGTCTAATTTTCGTAATGAAAAATCCTATATGCAAGGGAAGAATAGGCAGGCAAGTACAACTTTATTTGTTGTTTCTTTTTTCTTCAACCATATATTGGGTGGCACACCTTATAAATATTGGTATTCATAATATCACAAGTAATCAGACCAAAGACTAAAGGAAGAAAGCTATTTGGTAGCTTTACAAACTTGCAATGTTCTGATATATGTGGGGCTAAAAAATTCTAAATATTGGATACAAAATTTTAAAATTTTTTAGGACTATAGAAATGTTATTCTTTAATGTAAAATTGTGATTTTTGAGACTTGTAAGAAGAATATTATCCTTTTATTTTGGCAAGTCCTTACAACTCAGTACTAATTATTACTCTTTTGCTTGTTCCAATACTAATGTGCATTTTTTTGCCTATTTACAGCTAATGCGGTTTTCTACAAGGTTTGTCTTTAATTTGGCTTGATTAAGTTCATTTTTGGCCAAAATATCAGAATGTTAAAATTGAACATTGCTTTTATTACCTGCTTGATTAAGTTCTTTAGGTTTCTAATATCTGGGCATTCCCAAAATCTGTCCAAATAAGATAGTTAAATCAATAGGAGCTGTGCTGACTATATAGTGCTGACAGTGGTAGTAGGTACTCTTGTACTGTAAGAGCTTTTTCGTGTTCCTCTACTGGGAATTAAGCCACAAATTAGATCAGGTTTTTCTTTCCTCTCTTATTATTATTGTTATTGTATTTGGTTTTAATTCTGAATCCGCACATTTTATAAACTATGATTTTAAGTATTCGAAGTGTTTGAACTTGTTTCTTCTATGTCTTGTCTTGTTTGCAATTATTTAGGCATTTCATTATATCTATGTATGAGCAGACATGTTTAATTTTCAGCTGTCTAGGTGTCAAATGTGTCTTCTTCACAAACATTATTGAAGGGGTATTTATATTGGAATGCATAAGGGCATCCACCTGATGACTGGTCCTTTACTATCTACTTCTATTATTTCTGTGTAACTCGACTTGAAAAGTTATGTATTCTATCCCGATAACATCTTTTGTTGTGCTTTGTTAATAATCATGTATACTGTGTCCCTCCCCTGAAAAAAATATTCTCTATAATTGACATTTTGATGTTTATGTAAAGGTGCTAAATACAAAAAGGTTCATATTTGCACCGTCAAAAGGATCAACAGCAGCAGAAACAAACCCCAGCAAGCCTCTCCTTACAGCTTTGGAGGAGAGCAACCTAGGTTCTCTTCCACAGCATCTTGCATATCTTGATCTCTGTATGGTTTGTGAGAATAATGTTGATACTTGGAGAGGAGCCGCATTCTTTGAGGAAATTGGTAGACTTACAGAAGAGTTGTAACTGTGTGCTTGAGACCTCTAGAGCAGCTAGCATCTACCTTGGGTGAAGACTTTGAAAATCAATCGGTTAACAAGTTATATCAAACATCTAATCAATTGCAGTCACCAACTAAATTGCAACTCCATTCAAAGTTTTATGAACCCGTGAACAACTTCCAGGTATGAAAAATCAATGATAATTCTATTGGTGGATTCAATATATGTCTGGATTTGAAACATTTGAATTCATTGAGACAGATCTCATTGCCTTAGGTATTCTAGTGTGCAAGTTTTGGAATTATTATTTTTTTCTTTTTTAAGCTTAATACTACTTGAGAGTTGAAATTGCAGGTCACATCTCAAACCAAAAAGCATGCATATGACATTTGTTGCATTGTAAATTACAAGATAAACCTCTCTAATGCCCGTTCATATAAACATTATAATTCTTGGATACAGAGATATATGGTGGCAGGTGTTTAATTTTCATGATGAGAAAAAGTTAATTTATAAAAAAAAAACCTACAGTTTCTGGTTGAGATAAAAAGTAGGGTTGAGAAAATGTATTTGTAGGGAGTTGGTCACAAAGGATGTGTTCCTGGAACTGAAATAACAAGTGGAAAAAGAAAATTCAGGGTCATTACATTACAAATTGAATGGAAAACAAGCTGGAAAATAGCCAGGACTTAATGTTAGTTGTATATCGATGGTTGTATTTGCAGGATTTGAGTATTGTTCTTGGGCTTATTTGGTGGTTGTGTGGCAATTCGTGAAACTTACTTTAGGCATTGTAGTGGTGATGGGAATAATGAAGCTGACAAGGAAGAATTTGAAAGCATTTGCTACAATTCTTATAGTAGCATGTTAAAATTGAAAATTGAGCTTAGTAAACACATTTATCAAGGCATTGTGATAATTCTTCACCCTTTATTTACAATTAAATTTTCTCATAATCAAATATGCTAATAAATAAGATCTTAGTTGTGTATAAAACTCCTAAATAGAAAAAGTTACCAGAAAATCCTAGCAACCCTTAAGGCATCATTTGGCTGACTAAAATTCCTTACTCTATTTTGAATGCATAATTAGTGTAATTCTGCTCCTTTAGGAAGAACTCAGTGTTCTTCCAAACTAACAGTAACAGGGAAAAATATGAGCTAGCATCTTATGTATATTGGTTTCATTATTTGAAGTAGGAGAAATTAATCTTGTAGTGGTATTGTTGCTACTGTTGCTTGCACCTTTTGTGTCATCACTTTACTCATAGTTGAAACAAAAGTTTTATATCATTATTTGGTAGCTGTTTCTATATGATTGTTGTTTGTGTCAGCTTTTCATTCTTTCATCTGCTGGATATAGCTGCACAGGGAGCAGATTGCTGAGAGAATGAAGGCTTTGCAGGAGTTAGTCCCTAACTGCTGCCAACAAGGTTCACGTATTTCTAGCCATAGATTATCGGTAAAGAGGGACTTCATTTAAGGCTTAGGGTATATTACTACAGCAATATTAGCTAGGAGCTAATTCTATATTTGGTAGAAAATTGTAAACATTTAATTTGTGAGTTATTAGTTTTAGGGAAATGGATTGTATAAACGATACTTTGTTTTATCTGTTGTTTTTTATGTTAATTCTATATTTGTAGTGAATTCATTACAAATTATATATATATATATATATATATATATATATGAAAATATAAGATTATTATTTATATTTGTATCTATTATATATGAATTTTATAGTATAAGATTATTATTTATATAGTGTACAGGATGAAAATTTAAAAATGCATCAAAAGAAAAATTAAATCATGCAATAATTTAGCGACGGATTCGCTACATCAAATGTCGTTACTGTGTAAACGTTAGAATTTAACTAATAATTAACGACTATATTTTGTCGCTAAATTTTACAGTAAATTTTTAATTAGCGATGGAAAATGTAGTCACTAAATATTATTATTATTATTATTATTATTATTATTATTATTATTATTATTATTATTATTATTATTATTATTCAGCAACTAATTAGGAATATAAATTAGTGACGGAAAAAAATATTAGCGACAAATTTTTTTGTTGCTAAATTAGTGACTGATTTGATTTTCGTCGCTAAAATTTTCGCGACTGGCCTTTTAGCGACTATTCGTCGTGGCATCGCTAATTTAATTTAGCGACGGAAATCTGGTTATTAGCTAATTAGCAGTTTTTTTGTAGTGCGTCTTTCTCTCATTTTCTATCCACTAAGCCCATAAAACCATCTCTCATCTTGCAATGAATTTGAAGATGAATCATGACATTGGAAATGTTGCAAATGTGAGAAGATTGCAATTATGACAATTTAATGGTCAAAAGCTAATTTTGAATGCAAATTCTTAGCCTATGAGGTCGGAAAGGTTTGAAGCAAAATTCAAGTAAATTAAATTAACGATATTTTAATGGTTTTAATAGATTTTTAGGTAGATTTTGATATAAAAATTTATATTTTGGATTGAATTTGAATTATTGATAAAGAAAATTGAAGAAATAAATCATGGAAGAATTCGGCCAAGGTAGAGTTTATGGAAATTCAAGTGGAATCAAAGGAGAAATGAATGGAAAAGATGCAAAAGGAGGAGCAATCATGGATAGAGCTCGGTAAATAGGTAGGTGGATACCAAAATTAACTAATTTCATGTAAATCCTAATCATGTATTTTAGGCTTTTGATGTAAATGATATTTAAATTTAAATTAAAGGTAAAATAATGAAATTAAATGTCAAAGAAATGATTTGGCATGAGAAATTGTATAAAAGAATAATTAAAAATGAGAAATTAGTTTAAACAACTATTATGTCATTTAAAGAGAAATTGTTAAATGTGAATTTTAATTCAAATAAATGGTAAATTAGTGAAATTAGATGATATATAATATAATATAATATTTGATGTCAATTGTATGAAAATATAATTATGGATAATATGTTAATTAGTTATGCAGTCTATTATGTCCTTTTAAGGATATATTAAGTAATGTTAGTTTAAATTTAAAATTAATGATTGATTAATGTAATTGAGGAAAAAAATTATAAATTAGACTTAATACGAGTAATCTGAAAAGTACCTTTAGTCAGAAGCAAAAACATTTAAATTTGAGTGATACCAAAACTGAAGTTATCAGTTATATTGAGAAAATCTCAAGGAGGCCCATACATAAAATACCTTTAGTCAGACGCAACAACATTAACGCCAAAAATAACTTCCACGTCCGCTTTGTTTGGTCCAGCATTAATAGCATAATTGGATTCCATCTCCCAACTCCCAACATATATTCCTTCATTCCCTATTTCTTTAGTATGCAAGTTAATAGTTAAAGTGGAACACTTGTTTTCTTTTAGCATACTTTTTTGTATGTGTTATTTTCCTAGATAATATTAATTGTTAATTTCCTTCTATTGTCTGTTAAAAAAGGTACAACTTAGCTGCAATCAGGTTGTCTAACATAAAATTAAATAGTTTCAATTGTATCTTTATATCAATCAAATTCTATTGTTTGGAAAATTTAATCCAATCTATCCGACAAGATGTGCCGTATAATTCCATTCATTTATAATCCACACAGAAGCCATTTATATTTTTCATGATCTCATAACAATTTTAAATATAAATATAAAATTAATGATTTTTATAGTTTGTAGAGTCATGCATGTATTTTATTTTAATAAAATAATAAAGTAGCGTTCATTAAATCGATGCGGATAAAAAGTTTTAAGATAAGGTTGTAATACTTTACGGATCCAGATATGTAATAATTAAGATAAGACTGAAAAATATTCTGAAATTGTTTTTCAATTGTTTATTAAAATTTTTGGGATGAATTAAATATATATATATATATATATATATATATATTTTAATTTTTTAGTTGTTTCTTATCTTACAAAGTATATGAATGTATATTTTGACTATATTTCAAGATATGCATATCTTGATTTTTTAAAATATAGGTAGTTAAATTTTTTTCACTAAGAGATTTATTTTTTTAATAAATATTTGGAAAGTTCGGAAAGATTAAAATAATTTTATTTTATTTTCATCCCAATCTTTTCAAAAGTAACAAATGCTACCTAAAAAGATAGAACAAAAATAATGGCTTAAAATTTATAACCGATACATTTATGATTCTTTTGATAATAATAAATCATATTAGTGTCATGACCCAACTCGCAATCCAACCTGCGAAACTTTAATGCATATATAATCCAACACACTATGATGCAACCGATTTGCCGTCAAGAAGCTGATGAAAATGATTATCCATACTATACTACTGGACCATCACCACCAAATCCAAGTTTTAGGCATAACAATTTACCTGACTTTTCTTTTTGTTCTTTTTTATTAGAGAAAATTACACCAAATGGCATTAATTCAATTTTTTTTATTTCATAAAATCCCAAGCGGTCTATTTTCTTCTTTCATTTATATTTTTTACATTTCACAAATGCCCACATTCTTCTCCCCCTTCTTTTCAAATATTCTTTGATTTCTTACAATTTTGCCATTTCCTCCTATTTCTATCTATTTTCTCTAATCTCTCTTTATAAATTTCTCTTTTTCTCAACTTCGATTTCAGATTTTTGAATCAAAACCTTTTTTGATTAATGGAAAACACTCGTGACGAATCTGAGTTATGACTCGTCGTTGTCATGATAACTGGATACAGGAGGCATTGGATGGTCCTCCATTAATGCTGCAGAAGAAAGCGATTTATCCCAAAGTTTGATTTTCAGATTTAGTTTTGTGTTAATTATAGAGAAAAGAGTTGTTTTAAGTTTACATTTTATTTGTTTAGTTAGTTGTGGTGATGGAAATTTAGGGCATTGTTTGAGTTTTTGCATTTTGTTTCCGGTATATAATTATACATATGTGGGTATACCACACATGTATGCCTATATAGCACATACGTGTATCTTTACACAAAGGAAGTATACCCTATATGTATACATGTATATCCTATATGTATGCCTCCTTTATATGCCCGTATACTACATATGAATATTCCTTATGTATACCTATATACCTCAAGCTCAGAAGGCGACATACAATAAGGCACCGTAGCGGGTGGTCTTGCACCAGGGACTAACTCAATCTTATGATCAACCTCACGCTTCGGTGGGAGCTTCTTTGGCAACTCGGTAGGCATAACATCCTTGAATTCCTCAAGGACATTGGAAATCTCCTTAGGCAGCCCATCAATTGAGGAATCTTGCTTCCCTTCAGGTTGGTTGTTCAAAAGACTTTCTCTTTACCCTTTGCATCTTCATCTTTTCGAAAGCCCAGACCCTGGATCTTCATTAGTCCTATTTCAGGTGCAAAGCCTCTTCAATAAAGACCTCTTTCTCTTTCTTTTCTTTCTCCCCCTGTTGATTGAAAGAGGATAAGCGCTATCTATTGAGTAAAGGGAGGATTTGCTACAGTGATTCGGGCGGTTGGTGGCCCCTTCGAGAGTTATGGGTCCTTGCCGCTGCATAAGTGGTAGCTCATGCTCAAAACTTCTCCGACACGAGTCTTAGTCGTTGCACTGTGGTTATATGAATATTCCTTATGTATACCTATATACCACACACACACACACATATGTGGGTTAATTACATAAAAAAATCCCAACTATAGGGTGTTTTTCAATATTTATACCCACCTTTAAAACCTTGCAATGTTAGCACCAAATTTACAATTCCCTTTCAATTATAAAATCCCATCAATTTATCTGTTAATTTAAATAGATTAAACTGATTGGTATACTTAGATGGACTTTGGATGCCAATTAAGCCGCCACATCATCTTTCTCTTTTCAAAAAATTAGTGATGGAAATTTCTGTCCCTATTCCGTCTCTAAATATATTTAATTTTTTTATTTGGCATTGAAATTTTTAATTTGCCACTAATTATCAATAATTAGCAATGGATTTCAATCCGTCAGTAAACTTTGCGGCTAAAGTTATTTTTTTAAGTAATACTTGACATATAGAGTAAATATGCACAAAAGTTAAGTGTGATGCTATAGACAACAACACATGTGAAGCATTTAATGGAATGGATCATGATTGCAAGGCATAAGTCATAATCACCATGCTTGAAGAGATCAGACATAAAATGATGAAAAGGATTGCTGGCATGAGACATTTTGCATCAACTTAGATTAGTGATGTGTCACCTATCACAACAAAAAAACAGCCAATTAGCGACTAAATTTAGCGACGGCATTATTTTCGTCGCTAATTTAGCGACTGTTTTACAATTCCGTCGTGGGGAGAATATTTTTTATTTTTTGCGACGAAATAGCGACGGAATGAAAAACAGTCGCTAATTATAGGCGGGAAATATTTGCGCCATAATTTGCGACGGAATTAGCGACGAAAATTTCCGTCGCTAAATTTTATAATTTCTTATTCATGAAATTATTCCAGAAACTTTAGCGACGAACATTTTAGTCGCTACTTTTGGAGGGAAAATATAGCGCCTTTTTTGCGACGGTTTAGCGACGGAAATTGGACTGTCGCTAACTGTAATTTGTTAGCGACGGAATATTTAGTCGCTAATCCGTCGCAAATAAATTAAAAAATAATTTTTTTTTTAAATTTCACTCACATGATTTATGTATAGTTTCAAGTAATTTTAATATAGACCATATGAAATGAATATTTTATTTTGTAACAGAAAATTATAAATTATTTTATAAGTTGATAATAATTTTTTATCAATTATACCAAAATCTAAAGTTATTTATTTAGAAAATTTATATTTTTAATAATAATAATAATAATAAATTAATTATTACTATTTTTATATATTTGCGTGTTCAAGATTAAAAAAATAAATATTTATAAAACAATAATATAAAATTTATTATTTCATTCAAAATAATAATAATAAAATTTGTTATTAATTTTTATTTTATAAAATTTAAATCAAATATTAAATTATTAGGAACTATACAAATTTATCCCCAAATATAAATTTATTTATTTAAAAAAATTACATTTTAATAATAATAATAATAAATTAATTGTTATAAGTATTATATAGTCATATTATGAAAAATAATAAATATAAATATTTATATAATAATAATATAAAGTTTATTATTTCATTTAAAATGATTATGAAAAATTTATAATTTATTTTTATTTTGTTAAAATTTTGAGCAAATTTTAAATTATTAAAAAATTTAAAATATATATTTATAAAATTATCCTTGAATACAAGGATAAAATGATGAAATTTGGTAGGGGCATTTTAGTAATTTAAAAAATTTACCCTACATATAAAAATAATTTTTTCTCTTCTCTCACATCTCTCCACCGTTTCAATTTAATGCGTATATGATTTTAAACTTAATTTATTATTTAGTTGAATAATACAATAGAATTTAATCCAAGACTTAAACTCATACAAGTCAAAATGAATAAATTTTCTAATTTAATTTTTTCAATTTAATTTCTATTATTTTTCTAAATGAATAAATTTTCTAATACACACACACACACACACTTCAATTTTATTTCTATTATTTTTCTAAATATTCAAAGTTCCATCTGAACTCATCTTTACCATTTATAAAAAGAAGAAACATATAAATAGAAAAGGTGATGATAAAAAGATAAATGTATAGGCTATTTTGAATGGTGAAGATTAGTTTTTAAGGTCCGTAAGTTCAGATTTTATTGTAAAAAATAGGCTATTTTTCTGAATTTTTTACATAATGACCAGTTTTATATGTGAAGACGATCGAAAAATCATTTAACGTTAGATCGGCCTGATTTTTGGTGAGTACATTCAAAACTCCTTGTTGTTAATTTTGGACGGTGAAGATTAGTTTTTAAGATCTGTAAGTTCAGTTTTTGTTTCAAAAAAAAGGTTGTTTTCTGGATTTTTTACATAATGACCAGTTTTGTATGTGAAGACGATCGAAAAATTATTTGCCATTAGATCGGCCTGATTTTTGGTGAGTACGTTCGAAACTCCTTGTTGTTAATTTTGAACGGTAAAGATTAGTTTTAAAAGTCTGTAAGTTCAATTTTTGTTGCAAAAAAGAGGCAGTTTTCTGGATTTTTTACGTAATGATCAGTTTTGTATACGAAAATGATCGGAAAATCATTTTCCGTTAGATTGGCTTGATATTTGGTGAGTACGTTCTAAACTCCTTGTTGTTAATTTTGAACGGTAAAGATTAGTTTTTAAGGTCTGTAAGTTCAATTTTTGTTGCAAAAAAAGAGGCAGTTTTTTGGATTTTTTACGTAATGACCAGTTTTGTATACGAAAACGATCGAAAAATTATTTGCCGTTAGATTGACCTGATTTTTGGTGAGTACTTTCAAAACTCCTTGTTGTTAATTTTGAACGGTAAAGATTAGTTTTTAAGGTCTGTAAGTTCAATTTTTATTGCAAAAAAAAGGCAGTTTTCTGGATTTTTTACGTAATGACCAGTTTTGTATACGAAAATGATCGGAAAATTATTTGCCGTTAGATTGGCCTGATTTTTGGTGAGTACGTTCGAAACTCCTTGTTGTTAATTTTGGACGGTGAAGATTAGTTTTTAAGTTCTGTAAGTTTAATTTTTGTTGCAAAAACGAGGGTGTTTTCTGAATTTTTTACATAATGACCAATTTTAGTAACAAATAAAAAAATTAAAAATAAATAATTATTATTAAGGTAATAATAATAATAATAATAATAATAATAATAATAATAATAATAAGGGAAGTGTAACACCCCGACTTTGAATTACCCCAATAATAACTAGATTGATCCGTAATTTTTGTCCGGACTTGGAAATAAATAAATACAAATAATGAGAATTAAAAGAAAATTGAATAAAATAGTTAATATAAGTAGGAGTGTACACGGATTTAGATCTTCCTGTACCAAACCGAAATACCGAATAAAAAGATCCAGAATCGAACTATACTGTTGATTTTTTGACTAAAACCAAACAAAATTGTACCATTGACTTTATTTGAAACGGATCTTGATATTTTACCTAGAACGAGACCAAATTATACCATTGACTTTCAGTATCACTTAACTAACATTCATCTATTTTTGCACAATATTTATATGAGTAATTGAGTATATATTTAAATTAATAATGTAATTGTATACAATTATTTTATTAATAAAATTTTACCAATTAATGTAATTATATATGTATATAATCATCTTAACAACTAATTTCATTTCCTTTTAGTATCAACTAATGTTCATGTATTTTTGCACAATATTTATATGAATAATTAAATATTTAAATAAATAATGTAATTGTTTACAATTATTATATCAATAAAATTTTATCAATTAATTTAATTATATGAGTATATAATTACCTTAATAATTCAACAATGCCTATAGAATGATTAGAGTACAAATTTAAAATATTTGATAAACAACTTAAATATTTAAAAATACATAAAAAAGAGACCAAAATTTCTTCATTTTTTAAATTACTTAATTAATACTATTAATTTAATAATTATTTAAAAAATATTTTATATTTACTCTCATCTTTATAAATAATGGTAAATATAAATTATATTTTTAATAGTAAAAAAATGAATTTAAAATTAAAAATTAAATTTAAAATTTGTTAGGAGGGAAAATATCTTTATTTTGAAAATTTGGAGGGAGTAATGGCCACAAATTTACACAAGTAAGGACAAAAAAAGAAAAAAAAAAGGAAAAGATAAGATAGCTAGGAAGAGAAGAGACCGGGAAAAGGAGCAGGGAGGAAGGTCCTGCTAACTGATCCACGGTGCCTCTACTCCCACCGCCCTATCACTGGAAACCATCGCACCACTGCTGCCCTTCCCTCGTCGGCCCTGCGTGCGTCATCCTGCCACCAAGGTCGTTGTTGTTGCCCCGTTTCTCTCTCCTTACCGTAGCCTCTTCCCCTTCCTCCGGTGATCGGCGATGGTGGATGGTAACATCACCACCACCGGAAAACTCCTAACGGCAAGGTGAAGCTTTTCATGTCCACTGTTGCTCCCCACTTGCCGGCGGTAAGGAGATCGACCATGTAGGCAGACACAGCTTCTAACTTTAGATCTAACCAAATGATGTGATATTTGGGTTCAAGATCACCGACAGCAAGTCCCCGATGGCCTGAGCTTCACGGAAACGATGATAGTACATCTCCGGCGAGGTATTTTTGTTACTGTTCTCGGTTACATGTCCCTTTTCTTAAATTTTCTGTTCTAGACTTGTGCTAGAAACATCATAAATTTTCTTAAATAGGATTATAGAAAATTAGAGTTCCTGAACAGCAGCTTGAAATACATTAATGTTGCCATGGTCACAGTTTAAGTTATTGCTGGGCATACATCTGTCATAGATATATACTTTACCTACTTGCTTATGTATCACGAATGACATAATTGTCTGTTTGCCTTTGGACTTGTCATTTGTAGTATCCTATAATTTGTGGTCAATTTAGCCTAAAATAAACACCAAATTACTTAGATATATATTATATACACAGAAGATAAAATTACTAAATTTGAAATGAATTTTATAAAAATGTCTTCAAATACTCTGCACCAATTCATTTGGATGTTAAACTAGAGGTGTTAATTTCATTAATAAAAAGGGTCCCAAAATTAATTTTAATTAAATAGAATTTGACTAAATTATTTAGAGAATAATTTTATATTAAGTTTCATATTAAATGATAATAAATTGGGAGTCACAAGTGCCATATATACCTTGAGGATACAAGCACCATTAGATACAAATCAAACTGCAAATACAACTTCATCTAGTGTGTCCTAGTTGATATCTTACCCTTAGATGCAAACTCAGGGAATCAAATCACCAACCATTTTTTTTTTTACCCAGTTGCAATATAAGGTGCAGACAGTGTAAGAAACTGCTGACATGCAACACCACATCAAGTTAATTATGTTGTACCATGTTCATACTTGTACTGGAACCGAACTGTTTGGCATAACTTAACCTCAATAGAGAATATTCTGGCCAAAATCTTAATGTGTTAAGATAACTTGGAATTGGAAAATGAAGAAGTGCCTTGGGGCAGATGGTTGTGGTTATCACGGCACTACTTTTCGATATGCATTTGACGAAATTTCTGCTTCGTTCTTCAATTAGTGCCTCTCATGAATGTTTTGCTGTTTTGCCAATGCTAGAACACTTCATGGAAGACTAACCGTCCTCCATTTGACAATTTGCAAGTTCATTTTTGTTTTCTCTAATGGATAAATTACACAATTGCTTAGTTTAGGGTCATTTTGCAATTCCTTCTTGCTCATTGTGCTGCATGAATCTGAAACTGCATGAAATGCCAAGCTGTCGCTGCAATGGAATATTATAACAGACAATTTATTTCATAGCCAATTTATTTGTGTTCTGATGGGGCCCTTGGTGGTGTCATGGTGGAGATATTGATATAAGATAATGTTTTGATAATTGGCGTGGGCTCATTTCATATGGATTCATTTTATTTTTATGTTGACAGAGGCTATGAATATGCCATGTAGACCCCACTCAATAAATATTAAATACAAAGCATGATGTGATGTTTTTATGCCGTATTATGCCTCGTGGATAATTTATTTCCAATTTAAAACTTAGTAGGCTGCGTAAATGTATTTTAGTTCCTGCAATTGTGTACCGTGGGATCAAAGATGACTTGCAATCTCTTAAGACTTTAATACTATAATAAAAACAAAAGAAGACTTGAACAAGATAAGGTTGATTAGAGTTTGAGATCGACTTATAGAGCTTATTTGTCCTGCATAAGTTTTATAAGAAAAAGATTACTGTCTTTGTGTGGATTTTCTTTTAATTACTTGTAACTGCAATTATTTATGTAAATGCTTCATTGCTTTTATCATTAGTAGAGTCCTGATTTGCAAAAAGGACATTAAGTATTTTAATTACTTTATACCAATTAAAGTATTTACACCAATTAAAACATTACCGATAAAGTTCTAATTTTTTTTATCAAATTTTGAAAATAAAATTGTCGTTTGATCATTTTTTTAGTACGTAAGAATGTCTCAGCAACATGGCCTTCTATTCATTTCAACAGAATTATCAACCTGTGATCCATTTAAGAAATATTTATTTTTATCGAATAGGCAAAACTGAGATGCTTGGAATATATATATATATTGGAATGAAAATTAAAAAGAATGCTTGGCTTCATATGATTTTTTTTGTTATTGTATTAGCTGTTAATAGCAAACAGTTCGTTACATAATGATTATTGTCCTCCGATTTCCAGATAAGAGATTCTGTACGTTCTGTGTCATTTTCATTTTTATTTTAAAAGAAAATATGTACTTGTAATTTTTGACTGCCTTTGAGATCTCAAAGCTGCATAATATGTTTGGACGTATCTTTCTTGCTGTAGTCATTTCTTCTATGGATATCTATCCCAACTGTTTGTTGATTGAAGATAAAAAGATCTGAATATATTGCATATTAGTTGGGTGGTCAACAACCCATTAGCCCTACGTGGAAGTGTTTTTATGTTTAGGATAGTCACTTTCTTTTGTTTTAGTTTAAATGTGGAAAGATGGAAGTTGACGTATATGATAAATGTATTTTTGTCATTGCACCTTATGGATCAAACTAACTGAAGGATGCTTAGGTTGTTAAATCGGCCTTCATATTTTAGATTTAGCGAACTTTGATTTTAAATTGATTTGACATGTAACTGTTTTGCAGGTTCTGGAGGAGCCATGCAATTCTCAGACAATTAGGCATGGTCTTCGAACGCCTTGGGTTGGTGCTTCTATTATGTATGCCAGTTTGCCTCCTCATTTCAAAATCAAAAGTTTTTCTATTGAATTTTTCAAGCAAACATTGTCTGCTAGAGGGAATAGATGAATGTTCACACTCATTTTTCTCTTCTAGTTTTTGAAAACTTATAAATGTGTTGCAAGTTTCATGCTTTATTCTATACTCTGCTGGACTCTTATAAGACCTACAAACGAACTTTTTGTTAGTGTTGTTTAAAATTAGAGATTGATGAATCTTATTGGTTAGAGGAATAAAGTTTACGAGGATAAAATATCTGGCTCTGTTGCCTGATTAGAAATCATAAGGAACAGTTGTTTGTGCCTGACAACTTTTAATGTAGAAATGATATTTTTGCAGTAGATGATAGTCTTCACAACCCGATAGGTTGTTTCTGAGAACAAACTTATCTGAGCCCCTGATGTTATGAAATATGTATAAAAATATCGGATTGTTTCATTTTCATAAGCTAAACGGTATTGGTTGTTTCTTTCCCATTCCGTTGCCTCTTTTAAGTATGTGGTGTCTGAAATGATAAAGACACCTCTAACTATTGATAATGCAGGTTAACAGCCAAAGGATGTCCACATATGGTATAATTGCAATTGGAATTGTTGTAACAACTGTGGGAGTGGTTACTAGTGGCATTGCTACAACTCTTGCACGAAGAAATTATCTTTCTTTTTTTTTGAATATATTGTTTTTGTACATACATTCTTATTATAGATGCTAATTAGAACAATAATATTTGTTATTTTATTGTTTCATGACAGATTAAGAATAATATTACGTAATGTTTCAAATTATTATCTATATATGTATATTTTGGAACATATTTTGATTTGGAATCAATATATATTTATATGTGTGAGATCATTGTTGTTTACATGTTGAAAATAAATAAATAACGATCTTTGTATACAGGATTAAAATTTTAAAATACAGCAAAAGAAAAATTCAATTAATAATTTAGCGACGGATTTGCGACAGAAAACTGTCGCTATATGTAAAATATATAATTTCGGAAATAATTAGCGACAAAAATTTCGTCGCTAAATTTTACACTAAATTTTAATTTAGCGACGGAATTAGCGATGGAAAATTTAGTTGCTAAATATTATTATTATAATTCGGCGACTAATTACGAATATAAATTAGCGACGGATAAAAAAATTTGCGACGAAATATTTCGTCGCTAAATTAGCGACTGAATTTGAAATCCGTCGCTAATATATTAGCGATTGGCCTATTAGCGACTGTTTGTCGCGGCGTCGCTAATTTTAATTAGCGAAGAAATAATGGTATTTAGCGACGGAAAATCTGCAGTTTTTTTGTAGTGTATAGCAATGAAATGTTTTGATGACAATATGGATATGGCAAATTAGTGCAGACTGACATGGAATCGAGATATTGGATTCGAAGTTATAGAAGGAGACTATGCATCGCCACACTGTAGACCTGAAGAATGAGGCATATACCTGCAAGTCATTGCAATTAAAAGGCATACCTTGTTACCATGCCATTGCAGTCATGTTTCATCTCAATATCACAGTAGAAGACGACATTTCCCATTGGCATAGGAAAGACACATATATGAAGGCCTATAGTCATGTCATCCAATCTATACCAAAGTGAATATGTTACCAGAATCTTCAAATGCAACCATAGTACCCCTTCCTATTAAAAAGATGTCTGGTAGAGCTAAGAAACTAAGGGAAAAAGCACTTGATTCTCCAAAGGAAAAGTTTGGAAAGAAATCCAATAGAGGTTCTGTTATGACTTATAGTTTATATCACAAAAATAGACACAACAAGAGAGGATGCATAGATAAGGTACATTCATAAATAAATACCTCTTATTAATATTGTTATTAACACATTTATATTTACATTCTTATCAATTTTTAACTTTTGCTTGTTTACTATTTTGTGTTGAAGGCCACCAATCCTGTAAATGCATATGTGAGTGCTGCAATGGATCAAGCATAAAATAAGTCTCATATTACTGAAATGCTGAAGGTAATTAAAATTTTTTAAATACAACAAATGTTGGATTATTGCTGTCTTAACATGCTTTTAATTACAGGATATCCATAAGCTAGATCAAGAAAGGGATCAACTAGAATAAGGAAAAGAAAGACTATTGATGTTGTTAAGGTGCCTGTTGGAAATGATACACTGCCTTTAAAAGGACATCATAATGCTCAACCAAAATCAAGAAGGGGTGGGTCAAAGGAAAGCAGAGGTAGAGGGAGCATTATGCATGTAGAAATTCCTTCTACATATGGATCTAAGGACAATAAAATTGTTGTGCCTTCTAGTGTTGGTAGAGGTAGAGGAAAAGATCGAGGCAGAGGAAGAGCTGGAGCAAATGGAAAATAAATAGGGAAATATGGTTATAGCTTGGTGTATAATGAGCTTACTGGTGAGGTGCTTGAGAGAAGAGATTATAAGGAGACCTTAGTTTGTTCTTCTCAACCAGTTCAGAAAAGCTACAAATTATAACATTGACTTGGGATTCCAACCTCTTGATTCCATTACTTTTTCTCTTAATTCATTAACTTCTCCTCTTGAATTTTAAATGTAGCCTCCCACTTTTTTCTTTTTAGCCTTAAATTGTTTCTCTTGACTTTCAAGCATTTCCAAAAGAACTTGATATTTAAAAGTGTTTGCTTCTTCAGGCACGCTTGGAGAATAAGCATCATTAAAAGATAGTGAATAAGAATGTGGTGAATGTGTACACAAAAGCCTTATTTCCTGCTATTCTTTCATTAAATCATTCATTTGCACTTTCAATAGGAACATTTCATAATCTCGTACATCATATTGCATCATCTTGAAAAATATCTCAAAAACTCCCTACTAAAAAAATACCAGATTAAAATAAACAAAATAAAAATCTCAGAATAATTCAATTATAGATATTAAACGAACAATATCGTTATTCCCCAGCAACATCGTCAAAAACTTGATCGATATCTAGCAAGTGTACTAGATCGGCTAGTAATATAAGAAAATAAGATTAAGATCCCGAATATCATACCCAAAGGAACATTGATTGGTAAGTAAAATATCTTTAAGTGATTTAAATTAATCTGAGAATATTTCCCAAGTTTTTGCATTGAAAGAAAGAACTAAGCTAAATTAACAGTAAAATATAACAAAAACAAAAACTAGACTAACATAAATTAAACACAGAATAATAATTAAAACACTTCTACTAAAGTAACTATCCACCTCAACTAATATTGCAATCACTTAAAATCAAAAGTAACACAAATGATTATGGAAAACCAGAGATAAAGCCAGATATCTTTGTCAAGAATAACACTCTAAGCATTCAATCTTTTTTTAGGAAAAATTCAACACTTAGCATAAAAATCTAGTTTATGAACTCCTAAACATCTGTTAAATCCTTTTTCAAGTAAACTTAACTTCAATCTATTCTTAGTTTCACTTTTTTTAGTCTTAATAACCCTTACCAACACATAACTATCTCTTAATTTAGAACATACTCATGCATCAATATGAATAAATTAACCCAATAACATACATATCATAGATCATAATTGAAATCAATCATCAATCATTTATCAAATAAATTAATAATCAACTCAATAACAATCAAAAATAAGAATTTGCTGAAGAACTAAGAAATAATCAAACTTATATTGAATTAAAGTACAAACTAAGTTATTATAATAAAAGTATAAGGGTTCAAGTTTCCCTTAGCACAGAGAAGAGAACTACTTACCAAATATGATTAAAATAAAAGAAAAAACTAAAATAAAAGGATACAATACTCATGAATCTTCAAATTTGCTCTTGATATTTTGTCAGAACACCAGTAGAGAATTGAAAACTAAGCCAACAAGAAAATTAACCTAAAAACTATTGTACAAAAATTAAGAGAAAATAATAAAACCCTAAAAACTAACTAAAGAGCTCTCTACGTAATTTTTCTACTCCTCTTTTAATCTAATGCTTAGGTTTATATTTAAAGCTTGTAAAAAGGGAGTTTTATTGGCTTTAAACTTCCTAAATCAGCAAAGTTCTATCGTACTTCAAAGTCTTTGACTCGATAGAGTGAAAAACTCACTCTATTGAGTAAATGTTCTTTTAACTGGCTCGGTAGAGTGAAAAATTCACTCCACAAAGTGAAATGCTATTGCTCTTCATGAGACACTCTTGCCTTCTTTTTCAAAATTACAATTTTGCCCCTAAAACTTCTTCTTTCTTCAATTAACTCCTTATTCTCTTCAATTAAGCCCTAAAAAATACCAAAATTTGCAATTAAACCTATAAACACACAAATTAACTAATTAATCATAAAATCAACCAAACTAAAAACAAATTAACTAATTTAAATACCTAAAAATATAGTATAATTCTCAATTATCAAAATACATCCAAAATAAAGGAAAATAATGACAAGAATAAATAATGAAATACAAAGATAGAAAAATAAAGGAAATGATTAAACCCAAAATAATCAGAATTGGAGGTGAATGCCTCAAGTGCATAACTTTCCATGCAAAGAAACCATATAAAAAAACCCTCCATAGCAAAAGTATCAAATACTCAAAAAAATTGTACCAAGAAAAATGAATTAGTTAGAACCCTCAAATAACACAATAAAAATAACCATAAATTTATTAGTACAAATAGAAGAGACTTAGGTATAGAAATGAAACATTTATAGAAGTAAAATCATTTTTACTAACTATTCCATCCATAAAAAATAATACTTCTAAAATGAAAAATCAAATGGAACAAATGAAATTAAACAAGGAATAAAACCATAACAAATAAATAAAAAAGGATAATTAACCAAAATTTCCATGCAATGGAGATGGTGATCAACTAGAGAGAACAAATCCATATGCAAAAAAACCATATAAAACCCCCATACCCAAAGTCAAAAAAATTACAAAAAAGATAAATTAGTTAGACTCATTAAATAACAAAATAAAAATAACTACAAACTCATCAATATAAATAGAAGAGGTTTAGGTACAAAAATAACTCATACCACTGCAAGAAAAATCTTAAATACCGACGAAAAATTACCGATGGAAAAAAATTTATAGGTAATTACTGATGCAATTCCGTCGCAAACATGGAGGGAAATTTTACTGCCAAATATTAGCGACGGAATAAAAAAATTCATCGTAAAATAGGCACTAAAGTTTCGAGGCTAAAATTGCACGCAGAGTTTATGATGGAATGATGTAAATTACCAACAAAATCGATTTTTCATAGATAATTTCCCTATGAAAATAGAATTCTGTAGGGAAATTACTGATGAAATTTTTTTCATCGGTAAATTACCGATGGAATCGATTTTCCATAGGTAATTTCCCTACGAAAATAGAATTCCATCGGAAAATTACTGACATAAAAATTTTTCATCAGTAAATTACCGATGAAATCGATTTTTCGTAGGTTATTTTCCAGTGAAAATACAATTCTGGAGGAAAATTATCGACGAAAAATATTTTCCTTGGTAAATTACCGACGAAATCATTTTTTCGTAGGTAATTTCCCTATGAAAATATAATTCCATAGGAAAATTACCTGAAGAATAAAATTACGTCGGCAATTAATAATCTAATAATAATTTAAAATAAATTATTTTAAATTAAATTAAAATATTATAATAATTGTTCAAAGGTAAAATAATTTCTACGAAATTAGTTTTCCATTGAGAGTTTTTTGATGAAAATTATCGATACTGTAAGGAATTTCGCAACAAAAATTGTCAACTCCATAAGAAAAAAACTCCTATCTAAATAAGAGATTTCTGTCAAATTACTACCTCTAGAAAACAAATACAGAAAGCTACGACTTTCAATCCCCGATGATATTTCCTCTTACTTCCGGGTTTTAATATCTTGTTATATGCTAAAATGTGATGGAATTAACTAATCCGTGATTAAGAAGCCACCCCATGATGTAGGTTTTCTGTAATTTTGCATAATTAAAATAAAGATTTAGACTTTATTTTTATAATAATAATACAAATATAGGAGGTAAGTGCAAAGGCCTTGAGATTCAATGGCTCTGCGTAATCAATCAGGCAACTCAATGCATCATGTTTAAAATTTTCAACAAAAAAAAATATATTCTTGGTTAGCTTTATGAATATGTCAAGTAGGACCGATTAACTTCAAATTACTTAAATTATTTATTTAACCTCTTTTATTATTGCAAAATTTACACCTCTAACTTATATATAAAATAATGTCATAAAGACAAAAATCTATATAATTTATATAAATTTGAAGTATTATACATTGGAACATTCAAAATTAATCTCCAAATTCTTAGGATTAACGAACTATTTATAAAAAATAATAATAATCTTAAATTAGTCCCATAAATGCTAGAACATTCTCTTTTTCGTTTTAAATTAAAAACTTAGTCATAAATAATTAAGAAATAATTAAGAATATTGGTGAGATTAACAATATCCTGATGGGTCGAGAGTCGACTAAAAGTCATAGTTGACTCGATATAATTAAAAATTTAAATTAATTGATTAAAATTTATATTGGTAACCGGATAAATTTGAATTTAGTCATCATTCAAAAATCTAAAATTAATTTTTTAATTTCATTAAAAAATATATATGTAAAACTGACTTTAAATAAATAATAAATTATTAAAATCTGCATTTGAAAAGTTGTGTATCTAATTACAATTGATGATATAAAAGAAAAAAGAAAAAAAAAAGAAAAAGTTGGCATGTGGAAAGGCTTAAAGTAGATTCAAAGAGAGGAAAAAGTTTGAAAGTGTGGAATGGTCAAAAAGAAGAAAATTAATAAAATATTATTGGTGAGTGGAGATTACGGAGTTTCTTTTGTCACAAATGACATTTCTAAAAAAAAATGGCTTCTTTTTCTCTTCTTATTAAATCGAGGCTTCTTTTTCTTCCCTCGACGAGCGACAATGGCAAACGACGACACAACCTGCACCAATCAACTCGCGATGCTGAGGCGAGTTTGATGGTACCCAGTAAATGGAAGATCGGAGTTAAGGAAGTCGAAATCTTCTAGAACGGATTTCAATCCAACCAGGCAGCGGTGGAGCACGAGACCACCGACAATAGTTCCTCAGTGCTACGAGCTTCACATCGGTAGTGGTGGTGCATCTCTGCTCCGGTGACCGATACAAATGGTTTGATTTTGAAGGTAATAAGTTGTAAAAAATTATAGATTTTGATTTCACCTTCATAATCGAGATCTGCTAGCTTTGATTCTGTTTTTGTTCCTTTTTTTGGTTGATCTCAATCTTTTTTTGGCATGATTTGAAAACCTACTTGTTATGTTCTTTATGATTTTATACCTGGATAGTTATTGCTTTTGATTTTATTTCATCTTCATGCTTCAAGGAGTGCTAGATTTGTGCTTTGATTTTTGGAAGGATAAACAAATAGCTAAATCATTAATTTTTTCATTAATAATTAAGTTAATAAAAACCACGTGTATCCAAATAATCTCCCATATATTTCTTAAGTACTTCTTTGTTAATTTTCTTTTTCTTGCATTATATAATAAAATGGGACTTCATTGATTAGTTTTTAATGGATCATATCAAAATAAAAATCAAAATTACCTTCTGACATTCTACTTGGTTTGTTCTATGAAAATACTTATAATTAAACAAGTTTAGGTAATAATTCTCAAAAGTAAATCATGTCTTTTTTTGGTCCATCCTGACAAAATTTATACGGCTTTAAGTTATTATTCTTTAAATACTTTTTGCTGATGTGAAATTGATACAAAAAAAAAATGTGAACTAAAAGAAAATTACAGCTGCATCTATCTCACCTTAGTAAAATTCATCTAAAACTAAAACTAATCTTATGATAATTAAATGGTTATATATATATATATATACACACGAGTTTCTAGTATTCAGTTTAGTTTTTTTTTTAAATTCATATAATTAACTAATTCAGAATTATGTACTGTCGGATCTATAATTAAATATTACTCTTTTAATGACATAAGGAAGCAATAGTTAATTAAATGACCTTGAATGACAAGTTTACATATTTTACTATAGTGTGCATATACTCAAACTTGAATTTAATAGTAGTATTACTATTAAGTAGGCAAATTAAAGGACATAATGAAATGTACACACATAATCCTTATATCATCAATTCTTATGGAATTAATTAATGAAGGTAGACATAATTAAGATAATAAGTTAGGTCAAAAATGGACAAAGTCATTGATTAACAAGATCACAGAATGTGAATAAAACATGCGTATACAGTGCAAGAAGTTGTAGTTTCAGCTTCTTCTATTTGGCATCTTCTGAATCTAGCTATCTACTGCAATACCCACACTCAGTATTCAGATTCTTAAAGATACAATTCACCATCTTATCCGAAAAATCAGACAAATATGAAATGATTGAAATAATATTGCACAGCAAATTTAAGGTACATTAATTGCACTGGTTATTGGCATTAGATGCGACTTAATTGCACATTCACTAAAAGTATTGAACAGGTTGAATCTTTTACTTTTTTGCATGTACGTAATTAAGTGGAAGGTTCCTTGAGAGGATCATCTTGACTTCATATCACACTTGAGCTAGATGATTTCATGATGACGACTGTATAATTTATAGTTTGTTCAAAAGATACTGTGGATTTTTATATTTTGAAAGCAATATTAGGTGTCATTAGTTTACTCTCCAAGGATGATCGCCATTTTAGCATGGCGGTACCAGCATTAGATATGCCTAAATATGTTGTTAGCCTTTGGCGTTGTAGTGTTTGAGGTCTTAATCCTTCAACTGTTCATAGAAATATATTTTTCATCTAAGGTTTGATGAGTTCTTTTTCAAGAATTATTAGAATTTTATTATTATTATTATTATTATTATTATTATGAAAGATGTATATCTTGAATTATTAGATATTTTTAGTGACGAATAATTCCATCGTGAATGTTTTTATCAAAAGGCAAATTTACCGATGAAAATATACTTACCGTCACTAAATTTACCTATGGAGTATACCATTGCATCGAAAATTTACCTAAATAATTATGGTTTCCATCGATAAAATTTTCGACGAAAAACATAATTCCGTTGGTAATTTTAACGATAGAATTTAATTTCATCGGTAAATATGGCAAATGACAATAATTTTCAGTCTACACCTTCCGACGGAATTAATGATGGACTATGTTGTTCGTCGGTAAAGGTGCCTACAACCGATTCTTTTATGTCTTTTTTTCATCGCTAAATTCCATCGGCAGTTTAGATTCCCTACAGAATTTCAATCAATTCCGTCGAAAATTTCTATCGGGAAAATGAATTTTTCTTGTAATGTACAACATTCAAATAGGATTAAAAAATGCACAAATATCATGAGAAATCAGTAAATGATACAAGAATACATAAAAAAATATAAAATATATAAGAAAAGACCTTAAAATACTCTCACAGACGCCCAAGGCAAATAAGGGATGACCAAAAGGGAAGCGAGGGATAGGATGGAAAGATAGCCTGGTGATGTCCCATCAATCGAATGGTGGATGACCGTCCGTCAACTCATCTTCATGTCTGTCACTTCTGGACAAAACTAAAAATGCAGAAACATAGTGAAAAAATGCAAAAAACATGAAAAAATGATATCTGACCCTATACATGCAATATTTAACCCCAAATCATGTTAAAATATGTTAAAATCACATAATCATACATTAATTACCTTAAAACCATTAAACTAAAGAATTAAAAAAGAAATAGAAAAATATTTTACGTATTCAACAATGGAAGAATCTCAAAAGATCTATCATGTCTCTAGCAAATCAAATGGTTCAGAAAAAAAATACACCTCATCAAATGTGGATAGCATCCAAATGTGACAATTAAAAAATATTCCATCAATGCTAAATAATCATGTGAACATGCAAATAAATTATAGAGAAAGAAAGTGAGAAAGAGCTTAGAATATTACCCTCAGAAAATATTCTGACTCTATAATTCCTATAGTCCAGATCCCTGCTTCAATTCGTGCTCCTTCATTTTCAAGAAGAGTATAAAATTCATTTTATGAGTGTGTGTTTAGCAATGATTTGCTAGAACCAAAGGTTTCAAGAGAGAGAAATTAGATTTTCTTTTTCTTCAAAGGTGGCTCCTCAAAAAATGATTAATTCTTTTCCTAAACACCCTAGGTTTTTAGTTTTATACCCCAAAGAAGAGTTTTGGTTGAATTTTTCCTCAAAATCTAGAGATCAAATCCTCTAAATCTGGAGAAAGCTTCCTAAAATCAAAACTACCTTTTTCAAAATCCAGAAAGTGCGAGAAATTCTAGGTTTCGAGCTAAAAACGGGCATCCTTCGATGAGAGGTAGCCATCCCTCATCACTAACCCATAATTTTCCTAAAATAGCCCTTTATTTAGACCATATAGGAAAGAAAGGCCTACCGACAAGTACCCTTCAGGTGACAGATAATCATTTACCACCACTGAAGGTCCGAACTTAGGTTTTTATGCATATTTTGCTAAAATACTTAAAATCATTTCCAAATACTTGAAAATTCATGAAAATCTTTGGGAAAATGCTCGAAATTCATGATTAGAGCCTCGGGATGCAAACTTGTTATCAACAATATATTGTATCCTCATCATCGGGTAACTTTGATATAGGTTACCTCGAATCACGGTGTCTACATCACCATAACCACTGGACTTGCAAAATTACATCGGCTACTAGATGACTCGAGAACCTGGAAGGACCATTGGTTAGCTCCATACTCTAGCTTAAGATTCTTGAGGAGAGTGTCCTTAGTAGGAATTTGCTACTTGCTGCCACTCAGTACTGGGATTCGAATCTCCATATACTTAGATTCACTCATCAGGAGCTTTGTTCTCTGCCAGAGGAGTTACTGCCATATTAGTGTTAGATTCAAGTCTGATGTTTGACCTTGTCTGCCATTGGCTATTTTAAGATATCCTAGAGAGGTGGTCTATGCTCTTAACATTCTACCTTCTGAGGCTCGAGGTCTGGTTCCTTTTGGGAGGACATTCCCACTAGAGTAGCTAATCAATGTTTTTGCTAATTTTGATGACGGACCTACTTTCCATTTTGGTGTGGTACTTCTCTGTTGCTTCACTCGATGCCTATTAATGCATAGTAAAGATCTTATGATTGGGGATTACGAACTATTCAGCATAGTCGATGGCATATACCAAGGACGTAACCCATTTCCTATGATTGTGGCAGAGACCATCATAAGCTTGGATGCAATTCACCATAACCCTGACTCTATTTTCACTGGCAATCCTTTGCTTCTTCAAGTATGTCCTTAATTTCAAAGGTAGTACGCCGCTTGTATGTTTTTATACTAGCTTTTTTTTGTTTAAATATGTTTATTTTTGGATTTTTACGTATCTCTTAGCCTTATTTTTGCCGAAGATGAACCTAACTCACTCCAATAACCCTTTTTTTAGGTGTGGTTGCATTAGAAACTGCAGATATCATCGGAGCCTCCTCTTCGAACCAGATCTATGAGAACCTACCCCATGAGGTATGTCATGGTTCGAAGTTTCGATCAGTCTAAGATGTAGTCGCTTGGCTGAAATTATATTTAGGTGTGTTTGGTTGCCTATTACCTTTGTGGTTAGGGACAGAGACTTTGGATCCATTCCTTTATATGGGCTCTATCGTGCCACCTTTTATGTCGCTGCTCACTACATTCGACAATTTTGAGGCAGGCAAGATATTGTCAGGCAGCCATTAGGCTTTCAAGGTGGTATTCTTAGCTATCACTTTATGTTGGAGTACTATTAGAGTATCTTGACCTAGCTCCCAGTGAGGACTACGATCCCTAGTATCGATGCTTGTGACTTCACACGTCTATCTTTTACAAGTGATGGGTTACCAGTTCGGTTGTTATCAACAGGCTTTGGGCTATTACGCACCTGGATGAGAGAGAGATGATATAGATAGATTAGATTAGACAACATTATAGATTATGTCTTTTATTTTTATTACTCTTTTAGATTTTGAACATGTAAAGGAATATGCTACTCTTGTTACATGACTGATTTTATGATTGCATGCATGACAGTTCTTTTTGATTTCAGTACATATGATTAGTATTTGATATCAACCCAATGAAATATATTATTCAATCTTGAAATGAAACTTTACAAGCATCATAAATCCTATCACCAATCAGCCCTCTCGGATTTTTTTGACTGATTATTTTCTCTCAGCTTTTAATTTTTGCCAATTATGCATTTTTTTGGTTTTCACCCTGGCGAGGAGCCCAACTTTAGCAAGGCCATCATTTTTTTCAATTTTTGACCTGCGGGGCATTTATTATCTTTTATTTTAGCTTGTCAACATTCACTGGTTCTCTGTACTCATTGCCATCACTATCTGAAAGAGTAGCTGCACCTTTGGATAATAGCTTCTTAAGCATAAGGGCCTGAATTTTCCTTGAATATTTGGAATCCCCGACCTCAACTGCTTAAACACCAAATCTCCTTTTTAGCAGGTGTTTCCTAATTTTCTTTCCAAATGAGCGAGCTAGCCTTTTCTGATAAACCTAATTGTGGTAATAAGCCCTTATTTTGTCCCTATCTAGCAGGTTAAAATGTAATAATCTTTGCCTAGCCCATTCTAGTTCTAGTAACTTAGCTTCCAAACTACTCTTAAAGACTGATGCTCAATCTCTACTGGTAGTACTGCTTCTATTTCATAAATCAAAGAAAATCCGTATAAGTTCAAACCATTTTGGTCAGAATTATTTTCACATTCTTGTTAATTACTTTGATCACTCATTTTGCTTGAGGCCTATAAGGAGAAGACTTGTGATATTGAACCTTGTAATTAATGAGCATTTGCCTGGTTTCACCTAAAATTGCAACCCGTTGTCTGATACCACATGATGAGGTAATACATATCTTCATATCAAATTATTCTCAATGAATTTAACCATTTTTCATGCATCCACTTTCTTAAAGGAATATACTTTTACCCATTTGGTGAAGTAATCAATAGCCACTATTATGAATATATGTTCATTTAAAGTTGGTGGATGGATCATTTCCATAATATATATTTCCTATGCAATGATAGGCTATGGTGATGTGAAATTGCACAATTTTGAAATAGGCCAATGCCTTAGGTCTACATACTATTGGCATAGTTGGAATTATTCGACATACTTGGAACAATTGGTGTCCATTGTGAGCCAAAAGATATTTTACCTCATAATCTTCTTTGATAAGGCTAAACCATTCATGTAGACTCTGCATACTCCTGCATATACTTCCTCTATGACTTTCCTTACTTTCTTTTCATCCAAATATCTCAATTGGATCCCATCATACTATCTTTTGTAAAGTACTCCTCCTATAGTAATGAATTGAGTGGATAGCTTGTGAATCAATCTCTGATCCTTTTCGATTGTTTTTTCGAAAAACACTGACTTTTTTAAATAATTTTGGATGTCAAAGTATTAAGACTTTACATCTCCCACCTCGATATCTATAATCTGCTTCTTTCAAGCATGGCTTATCAAAACTTAAGATCAATATAGGTTTCATGATTACTCCCTTCGGATTATCCCATATTGACACCAAGGTAGCCAAAGCATCTGCCAACTGGTTTTCTTCTCTAAGCATATATTCAAAAGTACAAATCTCAAACTGACTACTCAAAATCTTTAAGAAATTGAGATAAGGCATCAAGCATTCTTCCTTTACTGATCATTCACCCCTTACTTGATAAACCACCAGTGTTGAACCCCTAAACACTTCTGTAGATTTTGTTCCTATAGCTAGTAAGGCTTCTAACCTGAAAATGCAAGCTTCATACTCTACTTCATTGTTTATGGCTTTGTATCTTAGCTTCTTAGCTAATGGCAGATTTTCTCCTTTCGAGGTGACCAGGATTGCTCCTGCTCATGCTTTTTTATTATTCACAACTCTATCAAAGTATATCTACTAACTTTACACTATTATGGCTGTAATATTTTCATCGGGGAAATCATAAGTCATCTATTCACCCTTTAACAGCTGACCAACTAAGAACTCTACTCTCTTCCTTTGATGATTTTTTTAGTGATGTACACTATATTAAATTCTTACAGAAGAATCAACTGCCTTCCTATAGTTCCTAACAATGATGGAGCTTCTTGCAAATATCTAAGAGGATTCTCTTTTTCTATGGCTTGTATTATGTAAGAATTGAAGTAGTGTCTCAGTTTCTTTAATGCCCGTATAACTATAAAATAAATCTTTTCAACTTTTTATATACTTTACCTCATAGGGAGAAACTTCTTACTAAGATAGCACACTGCATACTCAATCTCAAAGCCATCCTCTTATGCCATCATAACCCCTACTGAACTATCTTCTATACCTAAATACAAAATCAAAGGCTTACCTGCTTGGAGCGATCTCAACATTAGTGGATGTAGCAGATATTTCCTAATAGTATCGAATGCTTTTTTACAGTTCTTATTCCAAATTATTGGCTGATTCTTTCTGAGTAGTTCGAATATCGATTTATAGATCAATATCAACTTGGCTATAAACCTACTTATATACTAAATCTTATCAAGGAATCCTATAACTTCCTTTTCTTTTTGGGGCACTGGCATATTCCTAATTACTCTTACCTTGCCAATATCTACCTTTATACCTCTCTGGCTCACCATATGGCCCAAAAGCTTAACTAAAATAACCTAAAGATGCATTTCTTAGGGTTGAGGCAAAGATTATACTTGCTGATCCTCTAGAAATATTTCTCTAATGCCTCAAAATGACCTTCCCTGATAACTGACTTGATCATCATGTCATCTATGTACACCTCCACTTCTTTATGGATGCAGTCATCAAGTATCTTAATTGCCATACTTTGATAAGTGGTACCTGCATTTTTGAGTTTAAAAGGCATAACCCAATAAGCGTATGTCCCCCATTCAGTTATAAAGGCTATTTTAATCCTCTCCATTATCTGATTCAGAATCTAATTATACCTGGCATATCCATCTACAAAGCTGTACATAGTGCAAGCTGCGACACTATTGACCAAAACACTTATGTGTGGTAAGGGAAAATCATCCTTAGAATAAGTCTTATTCAGATCCCTATAATCTATGGAAATCCTGACTCTTCCATCCTTATTTTCTATAGGAACTACATTTGCTAACCATGTGGGGTACTGGATTTCCCTAAGAACTTAGCCTCTATTTTTTTCCTGACCTCATCTTTAACCTTTTTAGCCCACTTTAGCCTAAGCCTTCTAAGTTTTTTTTAACCGACTTGTACCCAGGATACATTGGGATGGCATGTTTAGCAATTTATTTATCTATTCATGGCATGTCTTCATAGGTCCAAGCAAAGATTTTTTCAAATTTTTTTAATATTCTCTTAAATTTTTCTCACTTCAGGAGTTATATCTAATGCCAGTAAAGTTTCTTTTGGATTTTATTTTATTCCGAGATTAAATGAAAATATGTTTATTGAGTTAATGTCAAGTATGAATATTTTATGATTATGATCATTCAAATTGAAATTAGAAGAAGCATCATACAAGAAAGCAAAATTGGTCATCTTATTATTGTAATAAAAAAAGCAAACATTGTTCTCATCAAAAAGCTCAGGAACATAAACAATATCAATAAAAGTGTCTTCTCTAATCTTGTTAGCATTAGATGTCTCTCCAACCTCTAGATCAACCTGAGGTGGTTCTTTAGCTTCTACCTTCTCTTTGCCTTTAGGCTGAGTGGCAAGTAACTTCTCTATCATAACCTCTTCCAATACCTTTTTATCCCAAGCAGAATTGTGTAACAAAATCTCTTCATCCCAGAAACCTTTGACTGATTTGATAATAATCAAACACATCATTAAATAACTCAAATCCCAGCACTAGCTCACCCCCTATCATCTGAGGCTCATTTTCTCAACAATATAAGAAAAAATCCAAAGTTGGCATGAAACTTTGAGAAATATGAGGGATCCCTTTCACTATTTCTTTTTTCTTACCCTTCTTATTGGAACCTGAAAAGCCTAATCCCTTTTTATTCTTCTATCTCTTAGCAGCTATAACAGTCTGAGGCTCTTAAAAATTCTTACATAAATCAGCACCAGGCATAAAATTCATCTTTTTAAGCATATCAACCACTTAAAGGCAATTAGGAAGGCTACCTTTATTTGTTTCATCACTAATAACTACCACATGAAACCCATTAAATGACTATTTGGCTATCTCAATCGCAGATACTTGGTTCTCTCTCACAACCTTGATGTTGACTACCTGACCTTCGTGGGAAATCTTAATCATTTGATGCGATATGGATGACACTCCTCCCAACCTATAAAACCACGGTCTCTCAAGAAGCGTAAAGAAAATAGCTAGAATAAGTAAGACTACAAACTCAACTTCAGTCTCAATAGAACCTATCTTCACTAAAGCCATAAAGGTTTAGACAACTTACCTTTTAAAGTTATCATAGATAGAGATAGTCATATCAGACTTACTTAACATGCTCTTATTTAGTCCAAAGGCTAGGATTGCCACCATGAGGTACACATTAATAGAGGAATCATTATCCACCATCACACAAGTTGTGTGTTTACCATTAACCTGGGCCTTGATGTAAAGATGACGATTATGATTCATTCATTTTGCAGTCAAGTCAGCATCAGAGTACACCATATTTTCACCAGTTCCTTTCCTAACCAAGTCCAGCAACTCAGAGGGTGATATAGTGGTAGCAACAATAGACTCGCTTAAAGTCTACCCCAACTTCTATTTGTAAGAGGAAGACTACCTCAACAAGTCCCAAATTCCTATATGAGCCTGCATCTTCTTCAGCTCCTTGATTATCTGATCATCCTCAATCTTTTTTTTTGTAGGCATTGCAGTAGAAGCTAACTTCCTTTCAATCTTAGGAGCCACTCTTCCACTCCTTATGATCGCATTAAATTTCTTCTCTTTCTCTACTTTTTCCTCACACTCACTGGCTAAACCCCAGATATTAATGGGCACCAAAGTCCCTTCATCCTCACTCTTTGTAGGAGTATCTCAACAGTCACTCATAGAAATTGGTCGATTTTCTTCAATTCGCCTTGTTACTTTAGGGGTGAAGTGAGTAACGGCTAGATACTCATTCCTATATAAATCCTTCATCACATATCACTAGGATAAGCTTGACCCAATCATGTATACCAAAGGGGATATAATATTGTAACCTCCCTTTTTCTTCTTTTCCTTTTTCTCAGGATCTAAAATTTGCTTGTTATCTATCAAATTCTAAATATTATTCCTTAAAAAAATGTAATAATCAGTCAAGTACCCCATGTGTTGATGGTATGCACAGTACTAGTCCTCCCTATGATAAGGCAACCCTTGGCTCTTTACAGGCCTAGACGGTAAAGGCTAAAGCTTTTCTTCTTTAACCAACCTATTCAAAATCCAAAAAAGACATTTACCTAGGTCATAATAGTGCATCTGAATAACCTCTGTAGTAGATATCTTTGTGGTTTTCCTAGCACTATTTCGCCCACTATTGTTCCCAATAGGCTTATTACTATCGAAATTCATGCTTGCATTCTCATTAATTGACCTTTTGGCTAAATATTCTCCTTCAACTTCTACGGCTATATCCTTCAAGGACTTCCAATCCTTCAGATCCTTTATCTTAAAGCCATCTTTCAAGTACGAACTTGCATTTTGGATAAATAACCTGATCTGATTAACTGTGTTAGGTTTCCTTTTAATCTCCATCACCCTGTTCCTTTATCTGATGAGATACTTATAAAAAGACTAATCATGCTTATATTGGAGTAACTTAAGGTCCTTCAAAGTAACCTTTATCCTTATACTACAATCATATTGCTTAAGAAACTCCTCTATCAGCAGATCCCAATCCTTCTTAGTCCACCTATCCAATTCATGATACCAGTCTATTACAAGCCTAGTTAGACTTAAGTAAAAGTACTCTACCTTCTGCTTCTTAGACAAAATAGTCCTCTTTATAATCAACGTATGCTGCTTGATATGCACTAAGGGATCTAAGGTACCATTAAACCTTGGTAGATTAGGCATCTTAAACCTTTGAGGCAATGGCTCATCTCTATCTAAATCCCCGTCTTTAGGGTTCATCCCTCTGCCAGTAAATAATAACCTAGACATAGCCTTAATCTTTTCTTCTATTTTTCTAAAAGTTGGATCCTTAGCACTAGGACCTCTTATCTTTATGTTCATCACTAGAAGGACATATTTTTCATCCTCTTCTTTTATGAAATAATCTTCAAGTTTATGCCTCTTTTCCTTCCAGTGGGTCTCGAAGCATAATAGCATCAGCTATGGCAACATTCCTAATATACGTTGGCTCTACTATCTCTCAAATAGGTACTATAGGCTGAGTTCTAACATTAGGTGCCATAGAAGCCACCATCCCACCGATCACAGCCAATATCCTTTCCTCAAACTCCTATAGATGTCTATCTAGTCTTCGATCCAAGTTATCCCTAACTGTCGAACGCCTGGTAGAAGTAACATTCATCCTTTTCCTCGAGAATGGAAACCTTACAATGGTGTCATCAGTCACTCTTCCAATCTTATTTCCCCTTTCAGTCTTATTCAACCCTTTATTTTTTATATCTTGATAGATTTCTCTATTGTTTTATGATAACTGGCTTGAACCCCACTTAGAACTAACCTTTGAACCTGAATCTAAACTTGAGTTTGGTTTTAGCAATCTGGATATGGATCTTCAAACCAGACACCTATCTAACCCTCTAGACCATCTTGATAAGTCTATAATGGCTAAAAAAGTGAAGTGTTAAAAGTGATGCATGAAGATGGTACATACATGATGCATGGTTTAGTTAGGAGTTAATCTCAACCACATACAAGTATAACAATAGTCTTTTAACCTTATTATTCCCACACAGAAGGTTATGCAGTCTTTTTCCTAGGTGGGTTTAGCCCATGGATCAATAGGGTATCCAATGGATACGTATGGTACGCAGTAGAAAATTAACAGCATAACCTCTCTAATTGAAAGTGCAGGCATATGAATTTTAACCATTATATATTTTATTTAAGTCATACAAATTGGGTTTAGCCCACCGGGGTATAGTAGCCTTTGACTGGTACCCTTTTAATTTTTTTTTTGAGTTTGATCAATACATAAAGATCCATATATTAAATAAATGATTATTATGGTTATACAATATAAGGGAAGTTGCTATTTTTATTACATAGGTTTAAATCAAGAGTGATGAAATTTTAAGGCTACCCAAGCTTGGTTTCCGCCAATAAGTCTAGCTCATCACAAGCATAATGATCGATGGTCACCATTTTATATACCATTTGGTACTAGACTTGGGCTGGTAGGTCTCCTTAACACTTTCCTACACTGAGTGAATGTAGGGCATGCTTCAATATAGCACCAAAGCTAAAAAATGCCTAGCTTAATTCTAAGGCTCTAAGATGAATGCAAAAAATGCAATTTAGAAAAGAGATAGTATTAGCAACAAAACCCAACTATAAAAAAAAACTTAACCAAGATGCTTTTGGGAACAAGGTCTCTTTGGCCCCCAGTAGAGTCGCCACTGTGATATGCATCGAAGCCACTGCTCGTTTCCTATTTCGATTTTTGAAGTCCCACTTTTAGGGTTCGAGAACGAAGGAGACTCGTTTAACTCATAAATTGGCCATTTTGCCATAAAGAGGGATCAAAGCCAATTTATGGTTGGCAGTCAACCCATAAAGGTATCTACTAATGGGCCCAAAAAGATAGGTGCCATAGAATCATCATCCAATAGAATGTTGAAAAATGAATCTTGACCTTTTAATACCCACATAAATATTGGTATTCGAGACATCACTCTTATTAGGCATCTTGATTAGATGTTCATTTTATAATTAAGTTTTAAATTAATTCACTCTCCTCTTTCACATGATGCATTAGCGATAAAATTAAGTAAACATCCCAATCAAATAAAAAATAATAAATAAATACTTAAAATAAAATTCTACTTAAAAATTATTATAGAGAAAAATCATCCCAGAGGAAAGAATAATATATAAAAGAAAATCAATATCATACATAATGGGCTATTGATTAGTTTAGGAATGTTGGTTCCCTCATGCATATTTACAAAATCCTCTTTTTATTCTTTTATTTAGTTTTAGGTGAAAAATTGGACATTGATCTATGTTTTGAAAACAAATTAATAGAAAATATTTTAAATTCCTTTTCCTTTTATCATGCTTAAAAAAGCCTTTTTTACTAACTATTACATTCCCGAAGAAATACATCCAAAATAAAGGAAAATAATGACAAGAATAAATAATGAAATCCAAAGATAGAAAAATAAAGAAAATGATTAAACTTGAAATAACTAAAATTGGAGGTGAACGCCTCAGGTGCATAAGTTCTTATACAAAGAAACCATATGATGAAAACCCTCCGTAGCAAAAGTATAAAATACTTAAAAAATCGCATCAAGAAAAATGAATTAGTTAGAATCCTCAAATAACATAATAAAAGTAACCATAAATTTATTAGTACAAATAAAACAGACTTAGGTACATAAATGAATCATACAAAAGCAAAATTGAATCGAAAAATGCACAAATTTCATAAGAAATAAATGAATGATATAAACATACATAAAAGCATAAAATATGCAAGAAAAATACCCCAAAATACTCTCATAGATGCCCAACATAAGCAAGGGATGACTTAAAAGAGAGCGAGGGACATGACAGGATGAGAAGATGAAATAGTGACATCCTGATGGACAATCATCCGTCGATTTATATTCCCATCTATCACATCTGGATAGAATAAAAAGTGCAAAATTTATTGCAAAAGCATACACAATCATGCAAAATCGATTTCTAACCTTAAACATGCAATATTTAAACATTAAATCATGCTAAAACATGTTAAAATACTTAATCATGCATCAATTACACCAAAATCATAAAGTTACAGAATTTAAAAGAATAAACTAAAAGCTTTACCTATATAACAATAGAGGAACCTCAAGAAAATGCCTCTAGCATATTAAACAGCTCAGGAACACATCACATCTTAATAAAGCATGCATATCATTCAAATATAGAAATTAAAATATATTAAACCAATACTAAATAATCATATGATAATGAAAAATAAATTAAAAAAAGAGATAGTGGGAGTGAGCCTAAAATATTATCCTCAAGAGATATTCTGACTCTATGGTTCCTGTAGTCCAGATCTCCACTTCGATTCATGCTCTTTGATTCTTAAGAAAAGTATGAAATTCATTTTTATGAGTGTGTGTTCAATAAAAATGGTAAAGTAAAAGATTTTAGAGAGAGAAACAAATTGAATTTCTTCTTCTCTAAATGTGGCTATTTAAATAAAGTGATTCATCATCCCCAAGAAACCCTAGATTTTTTGTTTTATACCTCAGGAAGAGTTTGAATTCAAAATTGCACTTAAAACTCCTCAAATTTAGAGATAAAATCCCCAAAATTCGAAAGAAATACTCCTAAATCAAAATCAAAGATTGAATTAAAGAATCAAAGTTATGGTTGAATAACAACAAAAATCCAAAATTAAAGCTAGAATTAAACTAAAAAGATAACTAGATTGAAAATGAAGAACAATTCACTTCCCAGGGAGAACGGCAAATAGAGATAGGTGAGCCGTGAGTTCAAATGGAAAAAGAAGCAGAAAGAGTTTGGTTGAGGTTAGAGATGGGAAGATGTTGTTGCTCGACTTTGGAAAATGGAACTCAAGCGATTTATGAGATTTGGGAGAATATGCTTTAATTTGAAAGAGAAAAATGTAATGGAAAATACAACAAAATATTGTGGATTAGGAAATACATTTGTTGACGTATTGAAAAACACATATGTATTTATTATTACAATACAGTGTAAAAGATTTGACTTAACAAATAAAGTAATCAATAAATTATCCATTACATTATTTTATAGTAATATATACAACCCATGGGGTGGTGGCCTGGTGGTGATGTAGGCTAGGCTATGAATGAGAGGTCTCAGGATCGATTCTCGACACCTCCTATGAGGAAGGGCAAGAACCTTAACCTGCAACGACGTCCCGAATTCGGATTTAATCGGTCCAGTAAAGTTCGGATACCGAATGGTTAATCCAAAAAAATAGTAATATATACCAAACATAACCTAATTCTATTTTGGTTAATTTCAATGAGACAAATTGCAGCTAGTGAAATCATTCAAATAACACATATTGGTTGTAATTAACTAGAAATAGAAGCTCAAAACACATAGATACATGTTATGCTAATAATAAAAAGAAATGACCTTAACACTTGTAAGCATAATCTAGCATTAGTCTTGGGTTGCAAAAATTTTACCAGGTGGAAAAAAATCAATTTTAGATCATGATTTAAACTTCATAATTTGATCATGAAATTTACAAGGTAGATTTTTGTTACTTCTAGCTTAAAATCCGATTAGTAAACATCATAATTACTCTTAAAACTCTCCATGAGAGTTATAGGTTTAGGTCTTAGCTTTCGAAGGAAACTTGAATCACTCAATTCCGACTCCTAAAGGAGTTGTGATCTTTTTTCTAGAGTTTGATCCGTGTAAACTTTGACAGTTCCAGTTTTATAACCAACTTAAAACCCTAGCAAATAGGGGTGAGCACAGTCTAGTCCAATCCGAGGGATTATAAAATCTCCATAATTGTATTGAACTTCGATCCTTATAAAAATTGAAAAATCAAAAGCATATTAAAAAGTAAAAATCTTTGTGTTGAATTGTATTGAAAAATCGGTCCAATCCAGTCCAGAGTTTCGGTCCTTTTAGGAAATTTTAATTTAGTACAATTCAATTTTAACTTTACAGCATTTATACAATAAAAAATAAATTTGAATATGCATGAAAAAGTATACTAAATTTGATGGATATCCATTGTAGATAAATACAAATCATTTATATTTTTTATCGAGTGTTGATCACCGGAGTGACTCCTTAAAATCACTTTTTATCCAGTAAAGTAGCTCTTTAATCACACAAAATGTTGAGGAATAGGCATCAACCAAATTGCCATCATTAAGCAACAAAGAGGCTGCTTTATTATTAACTTTATGGATAACCTTCCGATACCCAAAGTCCCAAACAAGAGATAGGACATCAAAAACACTGCAAAGCTCGCATATAAAACCCCACAATTGCACATAATGTGAGAAGAACCCAAAAAAAATAAAATTAAATAAAATTACTCTGGATGATTCCTAATCAAACCACCAGCATACATCATACTCCCTAAAGCCTCTTTTAACAAAAGCCTCTTTTAGCAACTCCCTTTTTGTATTTTATTTTTAAAGTAAAAAGTATGGTATAATTAATGAAAATGGTATAAAAAGTTTCTTATAATAGTTGAAAATTATGCTAAAATGATTTATTTCAGCACCCCTTTTCAACACTTATAGAACATTCTGATCTTAAAATAATCTTATTTCTTATAAATTAAGGTTTTATATATTTGTGTATTTTAATAGCTCTTTTTATGTATGACTTCATCCTCCAACTTCTCTTTAAAAAAAAAAGAAAAAGAAAAAATTTCAATTTATTTTCACGTAGAAATATAACATGTGAAAATTGAATTGATTTCTAGACATTAAGGTGTATATAGTTTTTGTACAATTGTTTTAAGATTTTTTTATTTAATTTTCTTTTTATCCAAAATTTTTTTCTTTTTTTTTAATCTTACTCAAGCAAAGATGTTTATTTAAAACTATTGTTATATGAAAATTGAGATATTCAAAATTTATTATTATTTAGTAATTAGTCATTTAATATCGATGAGTTAATTTCAATCATAACCTAATCATATTTATTATGTAAAATACTCAACGTTCAATAGTGGGTAAGTACTACGAAATAAAAGTATAAACAACTATAAATATGATATAAAAAATAAAAGAATTAAATGAAATAACAACAATAATAAAATTTTAACTAAGTTGTGAATAAAAATTTTCAAAATATAGCATAAAAAATAATTTAAATAACATTCAATTTGTATAAAACTAAAAATAAATACTCCTTCAAGATAAATATTTAACTTTTTCTATTAACTTGCTAATTAAATGATTTTCAAATCAACTGTTCTTTTTTTAGGTTTAATTACAAAAAAAGACCCTCAACTACAGGGTACTTTATAATGTTGGACAATATCTTCAAAATCTTATAATGTCAATTTTCAACTTCGATTTTCCTTTCAATTGAGGAATTTTGTTGTTATTTATTGATATTCCATCATTTCCCTTTCAATAGCAACATAATAGTGATGGAGTCCCTCAATTGAAATGGATGTCAAAGTTGGGGACTGAAATTATAAGCTTTTGAAGATGGGATTCAACATTGTTAGGTAACCTACAATTTGGGCTTTAATTTGTAATTAACTTTTCTTTTTAAAATTTTTCATTCACATTTTCTCCATTTAAAAATTAAAACATTGATAACAAGGCCCGACTAGCAGTTCAGACTTAGCTGGATAGTCAGGATAGTTCAGTCCAATAGCTGGGTTAGGTCCCAAATAAGCACAATTATTGAGTTCGGTAACGAACCCCACCCAAATCAAATTAGGATTTAAAGGTATCCTAATCTATCCAAAAGGGATAGTCTCTTTTATCTCCCATACTTGAATAGGAAAGGATAAGGATAGTCTTATCTCGAAAGAAAAGAAGTTGTGCCTAAAGAGGGGCTCTACCTTCTCATTCCTAAAAGAGTAAGGACTCCGACCATATAAAGGGAGTATAGCTCAGGTATGAAATCCTAAGCTTTTTCTCATTGTCATATTCGATCACTCGAATACTAACTTAACCATCAGAGCTTTCCTCATCAGAATACCCTGACCATCTCTTCTGTATCTTTTTAGGTGTTCGAAACACAGCAAGAAGTTCAGCTAATCATCATTTGGTGTGGTGATCGTGGAACATGGATCTTTTCCCAGACCTAAGTCTTATCCCTACCTTATCGAAGGACCAACATGACCAAACTAGTCAACAAGCTCCCCCTTACATATAATAATTCATTCTATCAGCCAATTTCCAAAACCTAACATCCCTCGCAATAACCATTCCTAGCATCCCTAGCCTTACTCCATAAGTAGCCCAATCCCTCTTGGCGACATTATCATCTATAGCAGCTCAAGCACCCTAAATCAAACCTTCGCAACTGTCCTAACCACTCGCTAAGAACCTTTTCCCATCAATCATGTCCTTGCACCTAGATCCACCATTACCTTGATAGCCGAATAATTCGAAAGACTCTTTAAAGAAAGAATGCAAAAATACCAAAATAGGAACACCCTGCAATACCAAGGCAGCTTTAGATCACCTCTATCCTAAGAAATCCTAGCTACCTTTTTCCAAAAAATTTAACTCCCCAACCTACCCAAATAAAATAAAAATGCTAACCATCGAGCCCAACTAAATCAATTTCACCATACAATGTTGGTATTGACCATAGATGATGCGGTACTATACAAAATCTTTTTGCACTGCCTAGATCTGGTTTAAAAACCTTTCCGAGCACTTCGTGGAGAACTTCAAGTAGTTTAGCAATATGTTCATTGTAAAGTTTATAGCTGTTATCCAACCTACAAAGGTGTCGACTAATCTGAATCAAGTACTTTAGGAGAGGATCGAACCCCTCTGGGATTATGTGAAGAGATTTAATGTGGTGGAAATGGATATTCAGAAACTCAATCTCGAAATGATAATAAATATACTAACTTGAAACACGAGATGTTAAGACTTTAGCAACTCGCTGAGCAAAAAGCCCCCGAATGACTTCATCGTGCTCATATCCTGAGCTCATAAGTATATCAGAATGGATAAAGCTCATAGATTACACCACAGCACATACAAAGAGATAAGTATAAAAAGGAACGACATAAGAAGAACAAGCTAAGATAAGGGAAACAGAGGCCAAAATGAATTAAAAGCATATAGGGGCACTAGCTCATCCAACCAGGCCTATATGGTCTCCACCTCTCACCCTAAGGATAGGAAGAAAGATAGGTTCACACTCTTAAATGCCATTAGATCGGAGATCCTAGTGTTGATGAAATAAAATGGGTAAATCAAATAGCCTAGACCAATGAGGGAAGATCCCAACAGGGATCAGAGCCTTTACTATGCTTTTCTCAAATATAAAGGCCACGAAACTGAACTGTGTTGCTAGCTTAAGAAAGAGATAGAGCATATGGTTTGGAAGGATAGTTGTCACTGTTTGTACAATAGAATGAAAGGGAAAAATGGCATAGATCACCAATGCCTCAGTAAAATAAAAGTAGGGCTAACTCAAGCAAGAAGACATCGGCAGGGGTTATTCACGTGATAGCTAAGGGAAAACATTATAGAGACACCAGTGACACTAGGAAGAGAAATGCTAAGGAGATCTTTGCTATCAAGGCATGCACCCCCTCCTCCCATACATCATATAGTTCTCTACTGAGGATGGATGTCATATTTGGCAGCCACATACGGATGCCTTGGTGGTCGAATCACTCATCAAAGATTTCTTGGTCCAGTGAATCTAAATAGACACGAGAAGTGCAATTAACTTAATTACACTACAAGCTCTCAAAGCATTAGGAGTATCTGAAAACCTCTTAGAAGATGTCACCATTCCTCTCATCAATATATCAAGGTAGCCAGTCAATGTGGAATGATCAATCAACCTACCCGTCCAGCTCGAATATGACACAAAAGTCAAGGCATGTAATGCATAATTCATGGTAGTTAACATTACCCTCTCATATAATGTAAATTTTGGCTAACCTTGTTAGCCATAGTAGATGCTTGTATATCCATATAGAACCTGGTACTTAAGATCCCAACGAAGGAGGAAATGGTAGTGCTCAGAGGAAACCAGAAAGTAGCTCGAAAAACCTATATCATGATGCTAAGAGAAGTCAATCAAGCCCTGCCATTATACACCCTAGGTACCTCGGATAGTGAAGAGTGAAAGCTCAAAGCAGGGGAGTCATTACAAAGCATCAAAATCTCTTAAGGAAAGAGCATTTTGATATTTACCAGGAAAATAGGTTAGAACAAAAAGGCCCTTATTTCAATTCTAATAGAATTTACAGATGTATTTACTTGGCAGCCTTCGAGCATAACAGGCATATCTTAAGAACCAATAATCTATTATCCGAACATCCGACCTAAATGCAAACCAGTAAAGTAAAAGAAGATAAATCATAACCTTGAATGATAGTTTGCCATAAAAGAGGAAACGAACACTGGTTGGCCAATGTAGTACTGGTAAAGAAAGCCAATAGAAAATGGAAAATATGGGTAGATTTTACAGATTTAAACAAAGCTTATTCGAAAGACATTTACCCTTTGCCGAACATAAACCTACCAGTGGATTCTACAGCAGGGTTTGAAGAATATACATTTTTAAATGCTTCGTGGGCTACTAGCGGATACTGATAAACCCATCAGATGAAGAGAATACTACTTTCATCACCCACCAAAATACCTATTTCTATTAGGTCATGCCTTTTAGGTTAAAAAATATAGGCTTAACATATCAAAAGCTAATGAACAAGCTCTTCGTCGACTAGCTGGGAAGGAATATGAAGATCTGTGTCGATGATATGATCATGAAGAATAAGACAAAAATAGACTTGCCCAATAAGCTCAGAGAAACATTCCTCACTCTTAAAAAAATAAGATCATAAATTAAATCCTGAGAAATGCACCTTTAGAGTACAGTTCGTAAAGTTTTTGAGTTTTATGATCTCAAAGTGAGAAATAAAGGCCAGCCCAGAGAAGATCCAAGCTATTTTAGATATGGAGCCCCCCAAGATATTTAGGGACATTTAGAAGCTTAATGGTAGAATCACGGCTTTAGGAAGGTTCATGTCTTGTTTGACTAAATGCTTGTCTTTCTAGCAGGCACTTAAGAATTTAAAAAACTTCAAGTGAACAAAAGAATACCAGCAGGCTTTTGAAGCACTGAAGCAATTCTTCACATCACCACCATTGCTTAGTCGGCCCCAGGTTGGTGAAACTTTGTATATATACTTAGCTATTTTTGATGGTGTAGTAGGCTATATTTTAGTTCGGAAGGAAGGCACTTAGCATTTTCGAGTGTATTACACTAGCAAATTACTTCGAAGCTTTGAGCTAAAGGACCCAATCCTGGAAAAACTAGCCTTTATGCTTCTCATCTCGGTAATAAAGCTATGACCATACTTCCAAACACACATTATAATGGTTCGAACAAACTCTAATCTTTGGAAAGTACTGCAAAGATCAGAAGCTTCAAAAAGAATGATGAAATGGCTAGCTTCCCTAGGGGACTTCAATGTAAGGTACGAACTGCACCCCGCAATGAAGGTATAGATTCCATTAGACTTTGTTATGGAGTTGCACATAACACTACTTAAGCCAACCGAATTCTCATGAAGCTTATATGTCAATGAGGCCGCTTGTTCGAAAGGGGCAGGAGTAGGCAATATATTAATCAGCCTAGGAAAGATTTGCATTTGAGGGATGGCATAATATGAAGCTATATGTTTGGGCTTACAAATAGCAATCGAAGTTAAATGGACTTTTTGGAAATATTCTTGGATTCTTAGCTAGTGGTGAGTCAGCAGACTGGCAAGTTTGAAGCTAAGGAAGACTCAATAATTCAGTACAAAGAGCTCACATCGGCACTCCTAGCCAGGTTGGAGATAGCAGGGAGTTCCTAATCAATCATATAGATACCCGGAGCCAAAAACCAAGAAGTAGATGCCCTAGCAAAGCAGGCTTCGCTTAAAGGTGTAGTTCAGATAACAGATATCGTTTGGTGGACAATCTCACAACCAACCTATGAAACCTACCAACTCTAAATGTAAGAACCAATAAATGGGTGGCACCTCTTTATCTACCAATATTTAACTTCAGGAATTCTATTAGAAGACCAAGTATAAGCTCGAAAGATAGTTAGACGATTGAGCCTATATACAATGCTCGATGACAAGTTATATCAGTGATCCTTCTCACATCTTTGGACATTATGTCTTAATAAGGAGAAAGGTGATTACATTCTGAGGAAAATTCATGAGGGTATTTATGGTGTACATGAAGAAGCATAGGTTATAGCTCAGAAAGCACTCCTAAAAGGATACTATTGGCCTTTAATATAAATAGATGCAAAAAGATCTAGTTTGAAAGTGTGATAAATGCCAAAGGTTCGCAAACATCAAACACCAAAGATTGGCTCAACAGAAGTTAATTAATAGTCTATGGCTTTTTCCCAATGGGGAATCAATATCTTAGGGCCTTTTCCTTAAACAACGAGGCAATAAAAGTTTCTAATGGTCGTTGTGGAACATTTCATAAAATGAGTAGAAGTTGAATCCCTTGTAACTATCACATTAGCCAACATAATCAAGTTCATGGTAAAGGATGTCATAACAAGGTTCAGGATTTCGCACACCATCATCGTAGATAACAAAAAGCAATTTGATTGCCATGCTTTTAGGGAATTTTGCTCAGAATTGAATATCCATTTATGCTTTACTTCAATATACCACCACCAATCCAATGGCATGATCGAGATAACCAACCCGATGATCTTATCAGGCCTGAAGAAACGGTTAAACGAGGCTAAGGGACTTTGGATGGATAAGCTCAACAACGTGTTATGGGCTTACTGAACTTCACCATGAGCAGCAATCGGGGCAACACCGTTCTCTCTTACATATGGTGTGAAAGCAATCTTTCCATGTGAAATAGGAATCCCAAGTGTTCGGACCTCCCAATAAGATGAAAAAAATAAAGCCAACCTCTTTTATCACCTAAATCAGCTAGAAGAACAAAGAGAGCTCACCTAGATTCAGTCGGTAACTTACAAGCAGCATATGGCATCGTACCATGATCGAAAAGTGAAGCCAAGAAAGTTTCCAGTGGGAAGATAGTTCTCAAAAAGGCCCTATTTAGCTTACGTAGTCATCAATGAAGGCATTTATAGGCTTAAAGACTTCTCTGGTAAGACATTACTATACTCATAAAATGTTTTAAATCTCAAGCTAAATTATCAGTAGTTTTACATTATTGCTATTTCAGTGTATTTTTTCTTTAAGTATTTTTGTCATTATCGCCATCTAAGTTTGTTTCACTTTAAGAAATTTTAGCTTATCGGCAGTATTGCCTTTCGAGCATGTATTTATGATGAATAAATAAAAGTTATTTTGTTTCAGCAATATTACTGCTTTTAAGTGTTGTTATTCACTTATCGTCTTTTATGCAAATTTGAGCATACTTATAAGAACAAGTTCAATAAATTCAGTAAAGTAGCCTAGCCAGTTACACAGGTAATCCCTAAGTCTAATATAACTTGGAAAATTTTAAAGGCAGGAATGTCAGTTCATGCATAATTTAGCCTAAGACTCATTACATAAGCAGTTCTCGAAGCAAGATGAAATAAACAAAGTTTGACAAAAGGAGCACGAGCGTCTTCCTATTGTGTAAACCCTTTAGCGACTAGCCGAGCCTTATATCTTTCGATACTGCCATCGGGTTTTTGCTTTATTTTGAGAATCCATTTATTCCTAATTGGTTTGCGTCCTTTAGGTAGATCAACCAGTTCCCAAACATGTTTTGACCTCATGAAAGCCATTTTTTCTTCTATTGCCTTAATCCATTTATCTTTAGTTGGGCACGAGAGAGCTTCTTTACATTTTTAAGCTCATCATTTTCTTATGATGTAATAAAAAAGGCCTCGTTTGTACCTTCGATCTCAAATCATCGGCGCGAAATACTTTTCCTTTTAGATTTTTGAAGTTTCAAATCTTGATAAACATGTCTCATATATTCATCATAGTTCGAAATGCTCCCACTAGGATTGAGCTCTATGCTCCCACTCAAATAAGGATTTTGAATATCCATACTCCCACTGGAGTTAGGCATGCTCATCCTCTCACTGGAGAATGGATCTCGAACATCCGGACCGTTGAGAAAAGAGTCTTGAACTTCTTCATCGATTTCCCTCCCACTCAGATAAAGAGATCTGGGTAGTTCATTTTCTTGTGTTTCATAAAAAGTAAAGTCTTTTCTTACTTCGTCCAACTTTGAAAACTCATTTTCCAAAAATACAACGTCTTGTGATTCAAATTCTGTTACCGAGCCATTGTCTTGCTTGCCTATGAATACGTATCCTTTTGATACATCAGAATATCATACAAAAATACTCTTTTTACCTTAGTCCTAATTTACCAAATTTATTCGAGGTATCATAGACATAAGCAACACAACTCCAAGGGTGTAAATAACTCAAGTCGGGTTGTCGACCAATCCACAACTTATAAGGAGTGGAAGCAATAGATTTGGAGGGCACACGATTTAGAACATATGTGGCTGTTAACAAAGCATCTCCCTAATAGGAGATAGACAAATTTGCTTGAGCCATCATCGAACTTACCATGTCTAAAAGGGCTCTATTTCGCCTTTCTGCAACACCGTTTTGTTGTGAAGTTTGAGGAATAGACAACTGATGCTCTACCCCTTTTTCATCACATAAAAGCTTTAAATTCATCAGAAATATATTCTTGACCACGATCGGTTCTTAAAGCTTTAATTTTCTTGTCCAATTGATTCTCAACAAGATTCATAAAAGTTTTAAAGCAACTCAATGCTTCAGACTTGTGAGAAATTAGATACACATGACTATACCTAGTATAGTCATCTATAAAAGTGATAAAATAATAGGCCCTATGTCTTGTCCTAACATTCATTGGACCACAAACATCTGAATGAATTAATTACAAAGGAATTGAGGCTCGGGTTCCTTTTTCGAATGGTTTTCTCACTAGTTTTCCTTGCAAGGAATGCTCACATGTAGGCAATTCAATCTCATTTAAATCACCTAACAAACCTACCTTAGCTAACCGACGCATTCAGTCTTGCCCTATATGGTTCAATCTAGCATGCCATAATTTTATATTATCCTCATACGTATTTGAAGAAGAAGAAGATATTAAAAAAACTAGCTTTATTAGAATAATCAGGATCAACATCCATAATTATAAAGTTGTCCGAAACAAAACCAGAACCATAAAAAATGTCATCTAAAAATAGGTCAACCTTATCATCCTTAAAATGCCGAACAAACCCAAGTTTTATTAAAGTTAAAACAGAAACTAAGTTCCTACGAATGTCAGAAGCACAAAGCACATTGTGTAGGAGTAAGGTTCGACCTTCACGCAAGACTAATCTATATGTGCCAATTCCTAGGACTGTCACTCTGGCATTGTTGCCTACGTAAATCTACTTTGCTCCAGCAGTTACTCATCTAAACTCAACAAAAGCATCGTGATCCCTTGTCACATGGTCCGTTGCTCCTAAATCAACCACTCATAAAGGATGAAGTTCAGTTAAAAAAATAAAAATTGATAAACAAATTTCACTCACTCTTGAGTTAGAATGGTGTACCTACTTGGGCACGATGCAATCTTTTGCATAGTATCCCTTCTGTTGACAGTTGAAACACTTTACCCTATAAATATTCACTTTCTTTTTGCCTTTGAACCCCTTTCTGTTCTACTTAACTTTCTGCTTTTTAGGCTATTGAGCCCTTTCTTTGCCTTTTTCATGGAAGCTCCTCTTCTTGTTCTAGTTTGACCTTTTCTTAACAGAACTGGAGTGTGCCATATGACCTTGATCAATGCTAAACGGTCTTCTTCCAACTCCAAATGTCTAGCGACATCCTTAAATGTCTTAATGTTATCCATGTGATTTAATTGCATTTTCATGTGCTCCCAACTTCTTTGCAAAGATCAAATGATAGCCTGAACTTGTTGCTCGTCAGTCAACTTATAACCTGCATCACCAAGCTCACAAATCATATTCTCCATCTCTCAGAGATGTTTCTGCATTGAATAATCAGGCCTCTTCTGATATGTATCAAATTTGATAGTTAAAGATCGGAGTCTAGTTAGAGACACTCCTCAAAACTTCTCCCGCAATGCGACCCATAGATCCATTGCATTTTGATATGAACAGAATTGCATAATAATATCATCTTTCATTGCACTTAGGAGGATTATACGAGCAATAGATTTCTTTTTTTTTCCATGCTACATAAGCTGCTTGATATTGCTTATGCTGAGCAGAAGTGTCATCCTCAGGTTCAATCATTACTAAACTTAAGGTTTTCAGAGCCTTTTGCTTCTCAAGCACATACTGGATTTTTATACTCTAGATTTCATAGTTGTTGCCATTCAATTTCATATCTTTGTTCAATTTAGTAACTATGGATTTGGAAGCCATTTAGATCCTCTAATAAAAAATAGAACATATGTTGCACTTATTAAAAAGAATATGACAATACATGCTATTTACTATGCATCTGAAATTAGAATCTAATAAAGTTATATATTAGGCTTAAAATCGAAAAAGTTACTATTAGTATCTAATTACCCTCCAAGTCCTAATATTTAATCTTACAGATTAAAATTTCATGCATAGTAAATATGATTTATTGGATATTAAGTTCTCTAACTTAATTGAGGATATTATATGTGTAAGATAATTAAGCCTTAACTTAATAATCAAGCAACTATTCTACTCATAAAACATTGCATGGCAAATAATATTAAAATAAACACATTCATCATAAAAAATTATAATCCACTATAATATCCAAAATCAAAATAAACACATTTATTATAAAGTCCAATAAATCCAAAAGAAGACCTAAATGTCTCATCTCAAAACAAAATTAGGAAAACAAATTCCTAACATAAAAGTCTAAAAAAAAATAGTATTCTAACACTTATGTCAAAATAAATAAAATAATCAGAATCCCGATGGACCCAACACCATCCCAGTTACAGGAACTGTCATCCTGACCATACACATTAACTGATAGGGTACTCCATGTGTGTAATCAGTTAACCATAGGCGATTCACTATACGCCCACTTTTGAGCACCATCTCAGATGGAGTGTTGCTCTTGCACACTCCTCGTTTCGCTACCTTATATAAAAACTTAATTATGGAATCCTTATAATTTTCTTGCCAGCACTCAACAAATAAGTTTTGGAGTTCCACATGATAGCTAAAAGATTCACACATCACATCATAAAGTAACCTATGATTTCACTCCCTGTCCAAGCCACCAACTGATGGGGGATGATTTTAACCCTTAGTCTTTCTAGACTGAGTATATAATGAGTAGGGTATCGTTCCAAAGGGAATGGGGTAAATCTAGTATTGAAACCACAAGAAGTAGATGGATAGGCAACTAAAATGAAGATTAAGTATATAACTAAGTTCTAAATCAATATACATAGATTAAAAAAAGTTGGATTAAGGATGACTTAGTAATTAGTGTAAAGATACATAGAAATAGAAAGGATAAGTCATTTAAGTACATGTAAAATAATTTTATAATTGAAGATGATTGGAGAATTTAACCAAAGATTCTTTAAAGCAACTCTCATTGTCATTAAAGATGTTCTTGTTTAGAGTCTATAAGCACTCTCATGTCATTATAGAGATAAATAAAAATTATGAAGCTCAATGCCAATTCTTTAATCCCTCAAAGAGAATTCCTTATCTCTAAGTGAATTCAATACCTTAAGTAAATTCATTTGTCTTTCCATCAATAAATTCCAATTCTCATTGCAAATCAATTGACTAACATGCTAACTATGGTGATCAAGCATACATAGCAAAATAATCACAAAAATGGATTTAAATCATACTTCATTTATAATAAACATAAACTTGATCTTAAATAATGTCACTTCAAATTTCTAGTATACAAAAGAACTAGCCAAAATATAGAATTGAATTAAAATCAAACAGGAGAATTGGAGAAAAATAAACTCCCCAGAAAATGTACTTTACACTAAAACCTTCTGATGTATCTCTTGTTTCTTTGGCTTTGTTCCTTTGTTATCATCTACTAAAAACTAAGTATATAACAACAGAACAACTATATAAACATCAATTGTATATCCAGAAAAACAACTCTCCCTACAACTGCATATTTAGTCCTTATTTATAGAGAAGTTTGCACCCCAAATCATACCTCTTCATAATAGATGTCATGGTGAAAAGTTGCCACGAAAAGTCCTGATGAAAACACTTGGTGGTTGAGAAGAGGTGAGAAGAAAAGTTGTATTGTTTTAAAATTGGTGCCTGGACCGACTTGGACAACCTTCACGAGTCGTTCCTTCATGCTTCTATAATGAGTCGAACGCTCTTCACGACTCGTGTTCTAGCTTCTTTCTTCTCTTCATGAGTCATGTCCTCCTTCACGAGTCGTGCTGTCTTATTCTCTGTAACGACTTGTGCAAATATCATGAGTCGTGCTCTTCTTCTAGCTTCCCTTTATGACTCGGACAAACTTGCCTACTCGAATAGCCTTGCTCTTTGTAACGACTTGGATGTACTTTACGAGTCGTGCTGTTTCTTTTTTCTCTTCATTATGAGTCGTGTCCTCCTTCATGAGTCATGCTCTGGCTTGCTTCTTCAACTATTTCTTTTTCCTTTTAGACCAAACTCACCTAAAATACATGCACACATATAAACTAAACAAAAACACATAAAATATAAATAATTTAACCTACTAACTACCTAAAATAAAGAAAACATGCATCAAAAATATAAACCATTATATATGGTATCACCAAGCCAAATACAGTCTTGCATCTTTGTATGCATTTTGACTATATGATGCCCAATAGCATAAATATCATAACACCTTGCCTTATTGTGAAACCTCATGCTGTAGACCTCACGCACTCGTGCATTGGCCAAAGCAACTCCTTGAGGAGTATGTGGAACCATGGGCGTCCTTATCATCGTCTTATCTGTTACACATAACAACATAAAAAAAATTATTAGTACACTCATGTACAATCAAATATAAGGACAAAATCCACATAATTAATTTTCAAACATATTTGAAATTTAAAGAAGGCAAAAAAACACAATTTTCTTAAATTTTCACAAATATTTAAACAAAATAATTAATAAAAAATAATTCTGTAACTCAAATTTCTTTTCAAAAAATCATCGAAAAATTAGAAAAATTAAGAAAATTAAAATTAAAAAAATTTGGGCAAAAATGGTGGCCGGAGGAGCCCTCACGCGCCAGTGAGAGTTAGCCTCATGCACCCCACGCGCAACAGAGGAACCACGAGTCAGCTGAGGGCCCTGCCATATGGCGTAACCCTACGCGACCACGTGGCGGGATAATACAACATGTGGCAACCGATCATTCATCCACGTATATGCCACGTGGCCATACTGGACTAACAATAGGACACGTGGCATGACCTTAGATTGCCACATGTCAACCGATCATTGGTCCATGTGTCGACACGTGGTATGACTCAACAAGCCACATGTCTAGACCCACTTGTCACGTGGCTGCATTACAGGCTGCCACATGGACATCGGGTGGCATGATATGTCAAGCCACGTGTTAGCCCTACAGGGTGCCACGTGGCACCACGTGTCAATTTTTTGTTGGTCCACATGATGCCACGTGGCACTAAATGGACCCCTCCCCCCACTGCCACGTTAGCTAACACATGGCGTTCCACGATGACACTACGTATTAGCCCCCCACTGGACCACGTGGTTGAGTGACAACTCACTCAGCGTGCGTGTGTTGGAGACGCACCCTCTGGCATGTGCCCAGAACGCTGGTGGCGTATAAAATCCATGCATTGCCTTCCCGGTGGTTTCAGGCCATCAAATTTTTTCTAGGGGGTTTTTGGGGTCTCTGAGTCCAATGTTATGGTTAAAAATAAAAAATTCCCATTAGAAATATTTATTATGGACTTTTAATTAATTATTTAATTCTGGTGTCCAAAAAATCAAAAAAAAATCCAGACCAAAATTAAAAAAAAACACATACAGAATAGATCTGAAGTCCAAATTAATTAACACATCTAAATTTTAATAAAAAATACAGGTCTACATATAAATCATGTCAGAACGCAAAAATATAGCTCTAATACCAATGAAAGAAAATTAGCCATAAAAATATCACGAGATGTAATCACAAATACCTCTCGTAGCGCTTAATCACAATCGTCGAGATCATCCTTCTTTTGCATCACCGATATCATTTTCACCCATGCCTCGCTATGCTTCGGGATGAGAACTTGAATTCATGAACTAAAAACCCCAGTGAATAGAGAGAGAAATGTGCGAAAGAATTTTGACAGAGTATCGGTATGAAATTCTTTTTTTGCTTACAAATAATAGAATTCGTAGCCCTATAATGATAGTGGTCCATTTCATGACCAACACATATTATTTGATATGGCTAGACATATCACAAGTTCCATCAAACTTGGGTCGATCAGGCATCTTGAATCGATTCGATAGGACATCTTTACTATCGAGATCTATATCTTTGAGGATGATCCCCTTCCTTGTTGAAAGTACCCTAGCCATGGCTTTCACAACTTCTTCCATCTTTTTGATGGCTGGATCTTCCATTCTTAGGGCCCTATTTCTTGCTACTTGAGAAACATGTGGATCTTTGTCATCACTAACCATGAAATCATATTCAGGATCATAATGTGCAAAATCCCCACTTCTTTCCCTGCTCAGTCAGTAGACCTCAAGGTGTTGTATTTCTAGTGTCAACAGCTAGGAGAGGTATCACGATAACTATTATAGGTTTTCCCCCGATAGTAGTCAATTTAATTTGACCAATAAAAGGTGCAGTTGGTTGAGTACTAGATGTAGAAGCCAAGTTAGTTGACAGGTCTACAATTATAGATGTAGTTCTTCTCTCAAAGTCATCAAACCTCTTATCCAGGTCTTGGGGGTTAGAAGTACCAACAGGCTATGAAGGACTAGAAATGTCTACACTTTTTGAAAGTCTTGAATATTGTTTTGTATCACTTGGAATCGAAAATGAGCCCAATTCTGAACCCAGCTCTGAACCTTACTCTGACACATTGAATTCTTGTCGTTCAGGAAAAAAACCCCTAAACCACTTAATACTCGGTACTCATTTTCAATATTCAAATATATGGTGTTACAATTTAGTGGTATTAGAATAGGATTTAGGTAGTTTTTAAAATCGTAGTGTATATTGATTTAGGGGAAGTGACTGCTTATACATGCCATAAATGAGTATTTGTGATTAAGGTGGTTATGGGAATAAGTAAGAGCTCTTGCACTCGTTAAGTACTCCAAAATAGATAGGGTTATTAATATACATATATTAACATTAGGTGGGGCAACAGAAATTGACACTTATATGAGTTGTATCATCATCTGTGCATTAAACAGAACGCATTTATATAAGCAAGATAATATATTCTAGCATGGCACATAAAAATTATACACATATGCCCTACTTGAAAGGAGATTGCCAGGGTGCACATATGGTGTAATAAAAGTTAAGGTGATGACGTTAGGGGATGGAAGATGTGTCATATAAAAGTCTGACAAGTGTGTATACATGCCAATAAATGCTTTTGAAATAGAAGGGGTTTGAAGAACTGGATCTACTATATTTGTGAATAACCCATTAGGACATATTATAATTGTTAATCCAAGTACAAAATTTTACTTTCCTGCAAATTTGATTGACCTCCCATTCCATAGATTTGATGTAATCATGGGTATGGATTGGCTACATAAACATCAGGTCATGTTTGACTGTAAACTTAAACGGGTCACCTTCAAAATAAGAAAAAAAAACACTATAAATGGGCAGAAAGTTGTTGTGGTGGGTAAAAGGTTTGTTTCTTATCTAATGTGATATCAACCATTGCAACAAAAAAGCTAATTAGGAAGGGTTATAAGTAGGGATGTATATAGATCTGGGATATTTCTATGCCAAACCGAAGTACCAAAAAAGGAGATCTAGAACCCAATTATACCATTGACTTTTTTACTAAAACCGAACCAAATTATACCATTGATTTTATTTAGAACAGATTTGGATATTTTATCTAGAACCGAACTAAAAATCATATTGAAATGTATCGAACTGTTCTGAAACTAAATTAGACCGAAAGAACTAACATTTATTAATTATTATATTATAATAATTATTTAAATATAAATATTATTTCTAATTTCTATTTTATATGTCCTATATAAATTTAACTCCATACTTATTTGTATTAAATATTTTCATGCTTTTTTTTCTTTTTATAAAAATATCTATATAGATATATAAACTAAGCAATTTATCATATAATTACTTTACCAATTAATTTCATTTATTTTTAGGGTCTCTCAACTAATGCTCATCTATTTTTTGTACAATAATAATAAGAGAATGTAAATTAAAAATCTAATTATATATAGATATTATTTAAAATAAAATTTTACCAATTAATGTGAATATATGAATCCACAAAAAAAAACCTAGCCTCCTTTTCTCCTTAAATTCAAAAGATTTTTGTTTTCTTTATCTAATTTTAGGGTTGTCATCAGTTATTTTATAAACAGCGGCAGCCCCCCTTCTCTTTCATCTTACTCTTTTATTAAATTTATAGTTGTATTTTTCAATTTAATTTTGGAATTGCCGTCAGTTATTTTACGGGCAACAGTCCTTCTCCTCTTTCATCTTGCTTTTTTATTAAATTTATATTTGTATTTTTTAATTTTTTGTGTATTTTTTATTTTTTTAAAATTTCTCTATAATAATTTTCAGATAGGTATAGATATGAAATTTTAGTTGTATTCGTTATTTTTTATTTGTATGTGGTTTTTTTTTTTGTATTTTGGTTTCAATAAACTCATATCCGAAATTTTTTATTTTAGATTTAATTTTCATATTTATCCAGACCTTATTTGTATTTTTATAAATCTGATTCATTTAACTAATGTTAAATGCAAGTTAAAATTTCTATAATACAAGTTTGTCCTCTATATTTGAAAGTTATTGTCTTCCTTTATGGAAGTTTTCGTCTTTTTAGAATAAATTTTTTTGTAGACAGCAGATGGACTAAATTTTTCGCTGAAAGCCAAATTATCCGTAGCATGTTACTATTATCTATTGTTTTCGTCGAAAAAGTTCAGAGATATATTCCAGTTAGTTCCTTAGTTTCGTACATCTTATGTACTTTTAAATTTTATAAATTTATTTGTATTTTTTAGATGTACTTTTTATATTATTAATGAAGATTTAGTTTGCATTCAAAAAAAATGTAAATATATGAATATATAATCACCTTACTAATAATTTTATTTACTTTTAGCGTCACTCAACTAATACTCATATATTTTTGGCACAATATCTATATGAGAACTTGAGTATGTAAATTGATAATGTAATTATATACAATTATTATATATAATAAAATTTACCAATTCACATAATTATATGAATATATAATTATCTTGCCAATTAATTTTATTTACTTTTAGTATCACTAAACTATTCTTATCTATTTTTAGCACAATACATATATGAGTGTATAAATTAATAATGTAATTATATATAGTTATTATATATAGTGAAATTTTATTAATTAATATATTATATAAGTGTATAATTACCTTACCAATTTATTTTATTTACTTTTGGTGTTATTCAACTAGTACTTATCTATTTTTGCACAATACCTATTATTATTAATAGTATAATTATATATAGTTATTATATATAATGAAATTTCATCAACTAATATAATTGTATAAGTGTATAATCACCTTATCAATTAATTTTATTTACTTTTAGTGTTATTCAAATAGTACTCGTTTATTTTTAACTTAATACTCATATAAATATTAAAATTAATAATATAATTCTATATAGTTATCATAGACAATGAAAATTTAGTTGTATATTTAAAAATAATAAAAGAGAAAAAAATTAAAATTTTTTAAAGGGAATTAAGAATAAAACTTAAAAGTTTTTAAGAGATAATTTTTTATTTTGAATTATTGAAGGAAATTAAAAATTGAATTCAAGAACTTAAAAGTTTTTAAAATATTAAAAAATAAATTATTTGTGGTAAAAAAAATCAAAAGAGAATATTAGGGAAGTTCACCTCTCTATTTCTTTTTCTTTGATTGAAACCTTTGCTCACTTCGCTTGCCACTTGCGTTTCCACCTTGTGTTTCACCTCTCACCACCGTGGTCCGCCTTTGGCCACTGCCATCTACCTCTCACCACTGCCCTCATCTACTCTTTTTGGTGACTGGTGTGCCACTAAAATGGATAGCATCTTCTCCATTCGTCATCGCCAAATTTGAGCTCACAACCAAGCTCTACCTCTTGCCACTGCCATTCGCTTCTCGCCACCGCCTTCTTTCATTTTCTTTGACTTATTCATCCTGGCCCAATTGTTCTTCTATTCATTTTTTTTTCTAAATTTTAGTTATGGTACATCTGTTGGTTCTTCAATCCATGGTTTGATTGTATAATTTAGATGTTTGATTTTGATTTTGATTTTTTGTTGCCTTTAATTCTTTAAAGAAAGCCTTGAATTAGGAATTCATATTTATTTTATTGTTCTTTTTTCAGATTTGGGGTTTTTTCTTTCTCTTACCAAATATACCTTCAATTCAAGACTCATAAGAGGTATACTTCAAAATTTGAACATGCATTGGCTTTAGGATTTAAATTCTTATTAGTTTGGGACAAATACTTGTTGTGTTTGGATTGGAATTCATATGTTTGCAATTTTTAAAACTTAGTTGTAGTAGGTATATTCTTAGTGCTTTTCTTTAATTTGGAGTTCTAGTGATTTTTTTATAGCATTATCTGTTCATTTATATTTCAATGTTTAAATTAGTTAATGACTTCTTTAACTTTTTACCAGAAAATGAAAATTGATTCCTAGAAGAGAATGTTGCTGAAAACAATAAGCATTAGTTTATCTTTGTTACTTTGTAGAAAATTAGCATTCTGGTATATTTTTTACAGTACTTGTATACCATTTTGAGTGTTCCTTGTGTAAATTGTTTTCCATTCATGGAATTTGAAGTAGATTGAGATTTTTTATATATATTAGACATCATATATCCAAGTTTGATGGCTATAACTCGATTGTCATTTTGATCATAAAGCCTGCAACTATGATATTTTAAATTTTATGTCTTTATGTTAAAGATATTTGAAATTAGCTGCTCTTATAATGCTCTTATTTGTCTGCTGCAAATGAAAGTTCCTTGTGCTAGGCTTTTCTTTCATTTTTATGGGATTTATCTTATGCGCTTCAATTTGGAGTTGAGTTTGCTATATGAATAATGATTGGTGACAATCGGTTCACAATTCAAAAAAAATGGGAGATTAAACTTTGTACCCCGACCCACAAATCAAGATCATTAGAGAACTAAAATGTGGAAATTAAGGATATGTAATGGAACTTACATAAACATAGAACTAGGTATGGACAATCAGACTGAGATTACGAGTAGCATGGGACCCAAATGGTGACTTTCCATTTTGTTTTGGCTTAATGTACATTATATATATGAATGTTGATTGCTTTTGTTGCATGCAGAATTTTAATTATGCTTATTGAGATATTTTCATTGTATTTATTTTTATTATTGTGTGCATTTATTTTTCAAATTTTTAAAAATATTGAATTATCCGAAGTACTGGATTGTATTGTATTGTTTAGTATCGAAAAAAACAAAAAAAATCGACCTGAAATGTACCAAACTTTTTATAAAAACTGTACTAAATTGTCTCAAATTTTCAAGATAATATCAATACTTGATTTTTAAAATACCTGAAATTTCAAGACAATATGGAAATTTGCGAATCTCTGAATTGTACCGTATCGTGTACACCTTTAAACTTGTAAGGCCTACCTAACTTGTGTGCTTGAAGCCAGGAAGGAAGAGCCTAGAATTAATGATTCCCCACAGTGTGTGAATTCCTTGATGAATTATTGGGGTTACCACCTAACAGGACCTATTGATGTTACCCTCAGTATAAGACCTATTTCTATTACTCCCTATAGAATGACACTAACAGAAATTAAAGAACTTAAAATACAGTTGTAAAAACTACTTGATGAGGGTTTTATTCATCTGAGTTTGTCACCTTAGGATCACTTGGGAAGCACTTGTGCTATTTGTTATGAAGAAAGATAGATCACTCAAACTTTGCACATATTATTGACAATAAAAAAACGGCCATACAAAACAAGTATCCACTACTGAGAGTTGATGACTTGTTTGATTAATTAAAATGAGCTGGCATATTCTCTAAAGTTGACTTGAAACCGAGGTACCACTAGCTCAAAGTAAAGGAAGCAGATGTTTTAAAGATTTTTTTCGCACTATATATAGTAATTATGAGTTCTTAGTCATGCCTTTGGACTCACCAATTCACCAGCAACCTTTATAGATTTGATTAACCAAATTTTTTACCCATATATATATCAGTTTGTGATGGTATTTATTGATAACATTTTAGTATATCTAGAAGAGTATGACAAGCACCTTAAGATAGTATTGCAAACCTTGAGGGCTAAGCAATTATATGTAAAGTTCAGTAAGTGTGGATTTTGGCTTAATGAAGTTTCTTTTCTTGGCCATTTGGTATTAGTTGATCGAATTAAAATAGATCCAAAAAAATTGAGGCCATTTTAGAGTCGAAGACACCCGAAAATGTTAATGAAGTTAGAAGCTTTCTTGGATTAACATGTTATTTACATAAGATTTGTAAAAGGGTTTTCTTCGATTGCGGCCCCACTCACCAAACTACTTTAAAAGAATGTTAAGTTTATATGGTCTGACAAGTGCCAAGAGAGTTTTGAGTAGCTCAAAGGCATGTTGATAGAACCACCAATTTTGACATAACTAGAATATAGGAAAGCCTTTATAATCTACAGTTATGCTTCCAGAAATGGCTTAGGCTGTGTACTTATGCAAAAAGGGAAGACAACTGCCTATACATCTTGACAACTTAAAACTCATGAAAGGGACTATCCTACCCATGATTTAGAGTTAGAAGTTATTGTGTTTGTATTAAATATTTAGAGGCATTATCTTTATGGACAAAAATGTTACATCTACACTTTTCATAAAAGTTTAAAGTAGCTGGCTATTCAAAAAGAGTTTAACTAAAGGCAAAGGTGATGGCTTGAGCTTATTAAAGATTATGACTACCTTATAGATTACCACTCAAGCAAAGCAAATATGGTAGCAGATACACTTAGTCCAAAGCATATGGTAGTCTTGAGGGCTATGAATGTTAGGTTGTCTATGACAAAAGATAGAGCTATTGTGGTTGAATTGCAACTTAGACCTAATTTTATTACAACAAGTTAAAGCTATCCAGAAGCAAGATGAGTGGTTGGCTTCGGTTGTTAAACAAGTTTAAGAAGGAAGAGAAAATGACTACTCTTTTAGTGGTGACGACTACTTATTCTACAAAGGAAGAGTCTGTGTACCAGATGATATAAAATTGAAAAAGAACATTATGACAAAAGCTCACATTAGTAGTTATGCCATGCACACAGGTAGCACTAAGATGTACCAAAACTTCAAACCATACTATTAGTGATCGAGGTATGAGAATAAACATAGCAAATTTTTCCACTAAATGTTTGACTTGTCAATAAGTGAAAAGCCAGCATCAGGTTCCATCTGGGTTGTTATAGCTTATTGCAATATCAGAGTGGAAATAAGATTGAATTACGATGGATTTTATCACCAGACTACCTCTCATTAGGAAGAAGTATGACTCCATCTGAGTGATAGTTGATAGATTGATGAAATCTGCACACTTTTACTAGTGAGAGCTGATTAGCCATTAGTTAAGCTAGCAAAAATTTATATCAGTGAAGTTGTCAAACTAATAAAGTGCCTTCCTCCATCATATTAGATAGAGATCCCCGATTTACATCACAATTTTGAAAAAAGTTGCAATAAGCATTGGGTACCAAGCTTTATTGTAACACTATCTTCCATTCACAAACAGATGGACAGTTAGAAAGAGTCATCCAAGTACTTGAAGATATGCTAAAAAGTTATGTCTTGGAATTTAAAGGCAACTAGGAAAGATATCTTTCCTTAGTTGAATTTGCTTACAACAATAGCTATCAGGCAAGCATACAGATGGCACTTATAAAGCTTTATATAGAAGGAAGTGCAGAACTCCCTTGTGTTGAACATAATTTAGTGAAAGCAAGCTAGGTGGGTCAGATTTAACTAGAGAAATATAAGAAAAAGTCAACATGATTAGCGATAGACTAAAAGCTGCATTGGACCAATATAAGTCATATGCAAACTTAAAAAGGAAAGATGTAGAGTTTCAACTTGGAAAAAAATGTTCCTTGAAGTGTCACTTTGGAGAAAAGTAATGAGATTTGGCATAAAGGGTAAGTTAAGTTTTAGATTTATTGGCTCATATGAGATATTAAAATGTATGGGACCAGTAGCATACAGACTAGCATTACCACTTGGGCTAGAAAAGATTCAGGGAAAGTTGAGTTAAGAACCAATATGACTTATGATGAGGAACCGGAAAGGATACTCTAAGAGAGATCAAATAGTTGAGAAGCAAACGGATATCATTAGTTAAAGTGCTTATGACTCACCATAACATCTAGTTAGTGGAGAATAAAAGGAGGGATTATGAGAAGGTGTTGATGAAGATTAGGGTTTGAGAATCGAAAATCGAAAAGACAACAAGAGATCGAATTGAGGTGTGAGAGTAGGTGGATAGGTCAATGCTAAAGTAGGGTTCCAGCAATGTTTGGCCCGTAGGATCTTAAGCAAATGGATGATTATAATAATAACAATAGAAGTTTGAAATGATGGAATATGACATGGTATGAACATGGAAATCACGCAGCGGAAAAACAACAAAAACGATCATACATGCCAAACAATTCCATGACAAGAATCGAAACATGCAATTTTAGGGTTTTTGAAACTTACAACTTTTGATGCCTTTTAAATATTGAATTTGGTGATGGCCAGCAACTAAGATGACTTTATCCGCCTTAGATCTTGATCACCAATGCCAAGGAACAGCCTTTTACGCCACTCCCTCTATTCTCACACACACAATTACACCGACGGCTTAAAATAGAGGTTGCTAGCTCTCTTTTAAGGTATTGTGTAATGGCTATGGTTTGAAGCCACAAAATTTGATTTTGTACTTCTCTTAGGTTGCTATTACTACCCAAGATCACAAGAGAATGAGGAACTATCCTTTCTCCTTGTGAAAAATTGACTAAAAAAAATTCTTGAGAGAGAGAAGTACAATCCTTTCTCCTTGTGAACTCTCGTTCACACAAAAACCATAGAATAACTAGGGTTTATAGTTTTCTCTCTTGTTCAATATATATCCTTTCATTTTTAAGTGATAAATTTAAAATCAAATACTTAAAGATAATTAATTTTAGCCTTTATCACTTCTTTAAAATAAGAGATATATATTGATTTAAATTCTTTTGAATTAATCCAAGATTAAGACATAAGACATATTAATCAAATAAATCACTTAATAAATATAAAGCATGTGCCAAAATTCCTTTAATTTTTCTCTAGGAATTTCGGCCACTAATATTCCTAATAAAGTGATTTAATTTGATCATAAGTCTTTTAGGCATTAATACTCAATTAATTAAATTAATGCAAGACATTTAATTAATTGAAATTAAACCTTATGGGCTGAATTTCTCTCTCTCATGGGCCAAGGTCCAATAGCAATCTAAAACCCATCACACACATTAATTTGATTTTAATTAAAAGCCCAAATTAATGCTCAATACTTTATTTAAATATTTTAAGCCCAATGCTTTGTATGCGATCCTATAGGTCCATTTAATGTTGGCAATGAATTAATAAATTAATTCAAAGGCTATATATATTCTCTAGCAAGATATTATAGCATTCCAAATTAAATGAAAATGCATATGGCATTTAGTGACCTAATGCAATTTTGCATAGTCCCTTACCCATAAATATCAGAATTAATATAAGGCATGAAACTTGTAATCCTTATATATATTAATTCCTTTCTTGATATTCCAGTGACACTGAACTCTCAGATAAATAATGATTACTCATTATCTCATCTCGGTATGGCCATACACTTCTCAGTTCACTGATCAAGTGGCCGATGATATTTTCTCTCTTATCGAGAGGGGTAATCCCTTCACTTCTCTTATGCTCTCTAACATGAATCAATGCATACCCAATCATACCCGTACTTGTCACTCTGTTACGAGCACGTTAGGTGTATGTCAAAGTACACAGTAATTCATAAAGAGTTTCATAGAGATTTCAGGTCTAAGAACTCCAATACAAAACTTGCATATGAGAAACACTTATGACTTGTACCATGTAGTGTTCTCATGAGCGGATCGTATCTAGATACCATGTTCTTTAACATGTATCTATGATCTCTGATTGACACTCTTGTCCTAATGATCCGTAAGACAGAAATCATAATATCAGAGAGAGCATACTAGTCTTAATTCATTGTTATTCCCATAACAATGACCGACTAGGGATATTTAGAATGAAGTTTCATTTGTTTCAAGGTCTTACAACCATGTGCCTCACACATGATAACCTAAACTGAAACAACATTCTTGGATAGTTCAATCAATTGATATGCACAGGAATACAATGGATAAAACAAATGCCTCATTTTATTAATTCAAAGTGTTTTATTACAATGTATTTGGGCTAGGGCTTACACTAACAATCTCCCACTAGCACTAGTCCCAATTGGGCATAGCCCTAAGGCCGAACACTCTCAAATGAGTTTCGTGCAAATTTGGACGTAACTATTTCGTCAAAGGATCTGCTACATTGTCTTCACTTGCTATCTTGCTAACCTTGACATGCCCACGATCAATGATTTCTCTGATCAGGTGGTACCTCCTGAGTATGTGTTTGGATTTTTGGTGTGACCGAGGCTCCTTAGCCTGTGCGATGGCTCCGTTATTGTCACAGAAAATTTCTAATGGATCTAGGATGCTTGGGACCACTCCTAATCTAGAAATGAAATTTTTAATCCAAACAGCCTCTTTTGCAGCCTCACTTGCTGCAATATACTCAGATTCTGTAGTTGAGTCTGCAACGATCTCTTGCTTCAAGCTTCTCTAGCTGACAACACCACCGTTCAAAACAAAAATAAACCCAGATTGCGATCTAGAATCCTGAGTGCTGGTCTGAAAAGCAGCATCGGCATAACCTTGTATGACGAGCTCTTCTTGACCACCATACACCAAGAAGTGATTCTTAGTCCTTCGCAGGTACTTTAGAATCCCTTTTACAGCAGACTAGTGCTTCTCACCAGGGTCTTGTTGAAACCTACTGGTTATACTCAGTGTATGAGCAACATCCAACCTAGTACATAACACAGCGTACATGATAGATCCAATAGCAGATGCATATGGGATTCTACTCATGTTGTCCCTTTCCTCTTTGGTTTTAGGGCATTGTTATTTAGTTAAAGGAACTCCCAAAGCCAAAGGTATGTACCCTTTCTTTGAGTCTCCCATACTAAAATGTTTTAGTACTTTGTCTATGTACTTTTCCTGATTTAGTCCCAAAAGCCGATTCGATCTATCTCTATAGATTCGAATACCAAGTATTGTCTCGGCTTCACCTAAGTCTTTCATTGAGAAACATTTTTCCAACCATTACTTAACCTTTTGCAATGTTGGAATGTCATTCCCAATGAGAAGGATGTCGTCCACATATAGGACCAGAAATACTACTATGCTCCCACTAACCTTCTTGTACACACAAGGCTCATCTTCGTTCTTGATGAATTCAAATTCCTTGAAAACCTCATCAAAATGAAGATTCCAACTTCGGGATGCTTACTTTAATCCATAAATAGATTTTTGAAGCTTGCAAACCTTCTTAGGATGCTTGGGATTGACAAAACCTTCAGGCTGTGTCATATACACATCCTCAAGTAAATTTCCATTGAGGAAAGCAGTTTTGACATCCATTTGCAATATCTCATAATCATGATATGCAGCTATGGCAAGCAAGATCCTAATGGACTTAAGCATGACTACAGGCAAAAAGGTCTCGTCATAGTCCACACCATGAGTTTGTCGAAAACCTTTTACTACTAGTCTACCTTTGTAGGTCTTATCAGCTTTGAGTTTAAATAGCCACTTGCATTCAATTACCTTAGCACCTTTCGGTGGATCAACCAAGGTCCAAACCTGATTATCGTACATTGATTGCATCTCGGATTTCATGGCTTCAAGCCAATTTTTCGAGTCTGGGCTCTCAATAGCTTCTTGGTAGGTAGTAGGATCCTCATGATCTACTAACTCAACAGTGTCACTATCGATGATTAGAAATCCATATCTCTCAATCTCCCTATTTACCCTACCAGACCTTCTAGGTTCTTATGTAATGGGTTCTTGTTCCACAACTGGTTGTGAACTTGATCCCATTTCCAACTCATCCTCTATGAGAGTTTGTGGCACTTGAATTTCTCCAAGTTCTACTTTACTCCCACTTTCTTTCTCAAGAAGGAACTCCTTTTCCAAGAAAACAACCTTACGAGCAACAAATACTTTGTTCTCGGCTTGTGAGTAAAAGTAGTATCCCTTTGTTTCTTTGGGATAACCCAAAAACAAGCAGACAGTGGATTTGGACTCTAGTTTGTCAGATGTTAATTTCTTAACATGTGCTTCACAGCCCCAAATCCTGAGAAAAGACATATTGGGTTCTTTCCCAGTCCATACCTCGTATGGTATCTTCTCAACTGCTTTAGTTGGAGTACGGTTCAATAGAAACGCAGCAGTTTCTAATGCATAATCCCAAAAACAGATAGGAAGATTAGCTTGACTCATCATAGATCGAACCATGTCTAACAGAGTTCGATTTCTCCTTTCGGACACACCATTCCATTGCAATGTTCCAGGAGGAGTGAGCTGTGAAATAATACCACACTCTTTTAGATGATTGTCAAACTCTTGGCTTAAGTATTCGCCACCTCGATCTGATCGAATGGCTTTTATACTTTTGCCAAGTTGGTTTTCTACTTCATTCTTAAACTCTTTGAATTTCTCAAAAGTTTCAGACTTGTACTTCATTAGATAGACATAGCCATATCTACTGAAATCATCTGTGAATGTCACGAAGTAGCTAAAACCACCTCTAGCTTATGTACTTAAAGGTCCACATACATCGGTATGTATTAGTTCCAATAAGTTATTAGTCCTTTCACCTTTCTTGTTAAAAGGACTCTTTGTCATTTTTCCATGCAAACATGGCTCGCATGTGTCATAAGACTCTAAGTCGAATGACCCAAGCACTCCAGTTTTGTGGAGTCTTAAAATGCATTTTTCGTTTGCATGTCCTAAACGACAATGCCAGAAGTAAGTGGGGTTTAATTCATTTGACTTAACCCTCTTCGTATTAATGTTGTATATGGACTCTTTGTTTTGTAGATCAAGGATATAAAGGCCATTTTGCAACATGGCATTGCCATAAGAAATGCCTTGGCGACGAATATGAGCATTGCCATTTTTAATAACAAAATCAAATTCATCATTATCCAAACATGAAACTGAAATAATGTTTCTGCTCATAGCAGGCACATAATAACAATTACTCAAAACAATACAAAGTCCGGAAGGTAAAGTGAGGTGATAGTTGCCTATCTCCATGGCAGCAACTCGTGCTCTATTCCCCACACGGAGGTCCACTTCATTCTTCTCAAGTAACTGCCTATTTCTTAGCCCCTGCACATTTGAACAAATGTGAGAACCACAATCGGTATCCAATACCCAAGTGGTAGAAATAGAAAGGTTAATCTCAACAACAAAAATATCAGAACTGGATGCCTTGGCTCCATTCTTCTTTTGTTCTTCCTTGAAGAGAGCGCAATTATTCCTCCAATGCCCTATCTTGTTGCAATGAAAGCAAGTGCTCTCACTCTCTTTGAGTTTCTGCGCCTTGGGCTTGGATTGGGCCTGAGGTGCACTCCCACTTGACTTGAACCGAGCCAGGTCATTCTTGGGTTTTGCCTTTCCCTTTCCCTTTCCCTTAGTGAGTCCTTTCTTAATGCCCCTTTGAACCATCAATACGGGATTGGTCTTTCGAATGTTCTCTTCAGCATTCTTAAGCATCCCATGAAGCTCAGTGACTGACTTGTTCATTGCATGCATGTTATAATTCATCACGAATAGATCATAATCATCAATCAATGATCCTAAGATCAAGTCGGTGGCCAATTCCTTTGGCACTTGTATCTCAAGCTTCTCAAGAGTATCAAGATACCCTTTCATCTTGAGTACATGGGTACTTACAGGAGTACCCGCAGCCATCTTATAAGAAATCAAGGCCTTTGTTGTCACGAACCTCTCGTGACGAGCTTGCTCTTGGAACATCTCCTTAAGGTGCACCATGATCACATAAGTCTCTTGGTCCATGAATTGCTTTTGCAATTCAGGAACCATAGTGGCCAGCATCAGACAGGTCACATCATTGGAGTTGCTCTTCTTGGTCTCAAAAGTTTCCTTTTGAACCGCAGAGGCATTCCTAGCAGGTTCTTCAGGCAAGGGTGCATCCAAAATATACGACTTTTTCTCTTGCTTAAGAACTATTCTTAAGTTTCGAGACCAGTCTATGAAATTGGTGCTATTTAATTTGTCATTTTCAAGGACCGATCGCAATGAGAAATTGTTGTTTGAAGATGCCATTTTCAATCTACAATAAAATTTAGCAAAATTAAATGAGGTCTTATTTATGATCCCACAAACCGAATTAATATCCCTTTAAATAATTCGCGTTAGTGATTTAATGTGGGCCAAGATCCACTTTTCACAATAACTTATTAGTCAAGCTGAGCTTGTACACCTAATAAGTTAAGTTACTTAGGTAGGAAAACTCCAATCAGGTCTCATACATGACTCTTGGATCAAATGGGCTAACATCTTAAGATGTTATAGCACAACCCATTTATTAGTTGCCTAGGTCCGGGCATCCCTTTCCATGTTAAGTCCAACCTACATTCATAACCCATGCCTCACAAAGATAATCGGGCGCATCTAGGACTCCTAGTCTGCGTGACCGATGATCGATGCCTTGACATGTTTCGAATTAGGAAGGCAACTTTGTGACTTAGTATTTTAGGGATTCATTTTATTACTGCTTACGTGGCATATGCTTTGTCATCCATACATAACATGCATATATAAATAATTGTATAAAGTAAAGCGTGACAAACATGGGCCCAAAAACCTACAACTAAGATTCTATACTATTACAAAAGAATCTTCGAGTTTGGCTTCTCCACTCCGGTAGGCTTCGTCTTGATTTACAAAGTCTTCAAGTATATTATATTCTAAGAAATAAATGAAACTTTTACAATAACATATAATGGCTCGTAGGTCATATTTAATTACAAAATCCAAGGCCCATGAATGCACCATGCATATTCATTCATCACACCAAATTAGCAAATAAATATACATAACATTCATAGATAAAACAAAGTCCAATTTTATTAATTTAGCCAAGCCCATTAATGAAAATTGTGTACTTGAACCTTTAAGAGAAGACCCCGTGATGGGCCTGGGCCAAAGCCCAATGGACTAAATCCTCTTATTGAATAAGATCTCTTAAAAGCCCAAAACACTAACTAGTTAGATTTGTGCTATAAATCAACTCTAGTATAATTTCTAATTTTGCCATTTTTAATTTTATGTCATACAGCCCATAAACATTAAAAATATATATAATATGTGCTAACATGAATTAAAAAAAATAAAATCATGAAGAACACATATATAGTACACGGCATTCATGCAAAAACAAACAAGCAACAAAAACTAGTTGTTTAATGCTTATGTAATGCCATAAAATGCACAAACATTTAAATCAATTTTATGAGTCATTTAATAATCTAAATAAATCCATAAATATTGATTTAATATTCTGTACCAATCTGATCTAAATGTGTTTTTACCATTTTAATCAAAATAAAACAAACAATGTTGATTAAACATGTAACAAACACAAACTAGTCATAGTTTTAAGTGATTTTAAAATTAATCAATTAAATTATCATGGACCAGAATTAAAACAAAATTTAAAATATGTCCAGACCTGATAATTAATCTTTAAAAATTACTTACAAACATGCCAAAATCATTTTACATTTAATTTTGAAAACTAGTTGTAAAACTAGTTGTTAAACTAGAATTTTCATGCCAATTAGCACCTAGTTTCGTTATTAACATGTACCATCAGGTATAAATAATTAAATCCGACCATTACCAGCCCTAATAACATCTTAGGACAGCATATTAACATGTCATATTAATTATAATACCTATCTAATCAATTAAAATCGTTTTTACACCAAAACAATGCAAAAAACTCAAAACAGAAAATTTCAGCATTGCATGTTTTCAAAATAACGATTTTTAATTAATTTTTTCATGCATCTAAAGCACTAAAATAAGCATGATTAGGCTCTGATATCACTGATGTAATATGACATGGTATGAACATGGCAATCACACAGCGAAAAAACAACAAAAACGATCATACATGCCAAACAATTCCATGACAAGAATCGAAACATGCAATTTTAGGGTTTTTGAAACTTACAACTTTTGATGCCTTTTAAATATTGAATTTGGTGATAGCCGGCAACTAAGATGACTTTATCCGCCTTAGATCTTGATCACCAATGCCAAAGAACAGCCTTTTATGCCACTCCCTCTATTCTCACACACACAATTACACCGACGGCTTAAAATAGAGGTTGCTAGCTCTCTTTTAAGGTATTGTGTAATGGCTATGGTTTGAAGCTACAAAATTTGATTTTGTACTTCTCTTAGGTTTCTATTACTATCCAAGATCACAAAAAAATGAGGAACTATCCTTTCTCCTTGTGAAAAATTGACTAAAAGAAATTCTTGGGAGAGAGAGAGAGAGTTCACGCAAAAACCATAGTAACTAGGGTTTATAGTTTTCTCTCTCATTCAATATATATCCTTTCATTTTTAAGTGATAAATTTAAAATCAAATACTTAAAGATAATTAATTTTAGCCTTTATCACTTCTTTAAAATAAGAGATATATATTAATTTAAATTCTTTTGAATTAATCCAAGATTAAAACATAAGACATATTAATCAAATAAATCACTTAATAAATATAAAGCATGTGCCGAAATTCCTTTAATTTTTCTCTAGGAATTTCAGCCACTAATATTCCTAATAAAGTGATTTAATTTGATCATAAGTCTTTTAGGCTTTAATACTCAATTAATTAAATTAATACATGACATTTAATTAATTGAAATTAAACCTTATGGGCTGAATTTCTCTCTCTCATGGGCCAAGGTCCAATAGTAATCTAAAACCCATCACACACATTAATTTGACTTTAATTAAAAGCCCAAATTAATGCTAATACTTTATTTAAATATTTTAAGCCCAATGCTTTGAGTGCGATCCTATAGGTCCATTTAATATTGGCAATGAATTAATAAATTAATTCAAAGGCTATATATATATTCTCTAGCAAGATATTATAGCATTCCAAATTAAATGAAAATATATATGGCATTTAGTGACCTAATGCAATTTTGCATAGTCCCTTACCTATAAATATCAGAATTAATATAAGGCATGGAACTAGCCATCTTTATATATATTAATTCCTTTTTTGATATTCCAGTGACAATGAAATCTCATATAAATAATGATTACTCATTATCTCATCTCGGTATGGCCATACACTTCTCAATTCACTGATCAAGTGGCCGATGATATTTTCTCTCTTATCGAGAGGGGTAATCCCTTCACTTCTCTCATGCTCTCTAACATGAATCAATGCATACCCAATCATACCCGTACTTGTCACTCTGTTACGAGCACGTTAGGTGTATGTCAAAGTACACAGTAATTCATAAAGAGTTTCATAGAGATTTTAGGTCTAAGAACTCCGATACAAAACTTGCATATGAGAAACACTTATGACTTGTACCATGTAGTGTTCTCATGAGCGGATCATATCCAGATACCATGTTCTTTAATATGTATCTATGATCTCTGATTGACACTCTTGTCCTAATGATCCGTAAGACAGAACTCATAATATCAGAGAGAGAGCATACTAATCTTAATTCATTGTTATTCCCATAACAATGACTGACTAGGGATATTTAGAATGAAGTCTCATTTGTTTCAAGGTCTTACAACCATGTGCCTCACACATGATAACTTAAACCGAAATAACATTCTTGGATAGTTCTATCAATTGATATGCACAAGAATACAATGGATAAAACAAATGCCTCATTTTATTAATTCAAAGTGTTTTATTACAATGTATTGGGGCTAGGATTTACACTAACATGAAATTGATTAGATTTTTTTTATTTTATTATCATATATTTTTTTATTCAATGATCATAAATTAATCAATATTTAGTTTAAGTGAATCATTTTAATACATATATAATTTAATCATTTATATATATATTGTTTTGATTTTAAAAATTTAAGTATATATTTTTGTAACAATATATAATTTAATGTTTTAACTTAAAAAAATTAACATCTTTAATAAATGAATATGTTTTTTCATTTTTTTATTTATAAATAATAATTTTCTATTTATTAATAAATAAATAGATTTTTCAAATAATTTTAAGTAAAAGCACCCTATGATTTTCAAACCATAAAAATACTATATTATGGTTCGTTTGGATGGTGGTAGTCTGTAATTTATTAATAAATAGTATAGTAGAATATAATATGTTACAATATGATTTTAACGATATGATATTTGAAAAAACTATATCATAGTATGTGATTTTATAATATTTTTTATTTGATTCAACTGTATTATATTATACAGTTTTATTATAAAAATAATGTAATTACCCTCTAATTTTAAAAAATATAAATATTTTCATAATTATTAATATTTTAAGATAATTTTTATTTTTTATCAAAAAATAATATTAATATTTCTAAAATAATAAAGTAAATATTTATTTAATAAATATTAATTTAAAAATTTAATAAATAATATGAAGTGCAGTAATTGATATAATAATATTTATTAAAAAAACAAAAAGAAGAAGAATAAAAACCTTTACATGAAAAATAGAAATGCAGTATAAAGATGATAAAATGGAGTAATATATAATTTATTAGGTGGATGGGTGATTATAAAAATTAATTATGATAAAAAATAAAAATTATAAGGTTAAAATAATAAAAATAAATTCAAACAATTATGAAAAATTACTAAATTGAAATTTTTAAAATTAAACGAATTCATTATTTAAAATTTATGCATCAAAATTAGGGGTATGCATCGATCAGATCCCGACCCGATTAATCCAAAACTCGAAATTCTTATATTTCCCGCACCCAATCCTACTTTATATAAATATCGGGTCTCTATCCGATTAATTCCTTTTTTTGGGCCTGTAATGGCCTCAACACTGAATCAGTCGTGAACAGTACTTTCCGACAGTGAATAGTATTTCTCAGGTTCGAAAGTACACCCGAAAGTAAAAAATATTTTATTGGACCAATGGAAAGTAATGGTCATGGTGAGCCCAGAGTTGAAATTTGACGTGAAATTGAGATTATATGGGCCTCCAAAGGTTAAAAATACGAAAAAGATAGCGAGTTCATTTCCCTGGTAAGAAAGGAGACTTCATTTTGTATAAATAATTTAAAATGGTAAAAGAACTCTAAAAATTGTCAAATTTTGTATGCCTACATGAATTTTTATTTAGAATATATTGGTGATGAGAATTGAATTTTTCGGTGACACCGGCAGTTGATAAATCAGACCAATAAGTTTGAATCAGACCCATAATGGACTCTGATTGAGCCAAAAGTTTGTATACTATCTATTTTTGATGTGATAAGAGTAATAAAATTATTTTTGAAGTGATTTGAAGTAGGGAAGAGAGAAAAATTAGATTAGGCCTTAAATGACCTAAAATGGGCCTTAATGTTTAAATGGGCAAAGCCCATTGATCAAGCCCACTTTTGGGCCCATTAAGTGGTACATATAAGGCTAGAAATTTGGAGATTTTTTCAGATTTTACCAGCTCTTTCTCCCTCTCCTTGTGTTGGCTGAACCATTGCTTCTCATTTTCTCTCTTTAATTCTTCTTCTTTCACTTCAAATCTCCCATAAATTCCAACATACAAGATCAAGTTCCATCTCTCTAAGTCACCCTAGTGGCCTTAATCAAGTGATTTGAGCAAAGAAAGGCAAGAAATTAAGTAGAGAAAGAAAAATGGGTAAGATTGAGTTTGAGAAGTTAATTGGTTTAAATTGATTTCTTAGTATTTTCTTATAGATTTTGAGTTGTAGAAGCTAATTATGAGCTTAAATTCTGCATTTGAGGACAAAAAAAATAAGGTATAGAGAGCTTTGTTGGCCGACCATGGTTGATTGTGAAGGAGGAAGGAAAGCTTGCAAGTATAGAGCAAAGAAAAAGAGATGTTTGGCACCCCTAAGCAAGAGAAAAATATAAGTGACTACAAAATCCTTTGATTTTCCTTTTATTGTGAATTAATTTCATTTATGTAATTAGGTCAAAAATTGTTAAAGTTGTTAATTGATAAAATTGGTTTAGGGTAAATGACAATGGACATGTAAGAAGATGAAAGGAAAGCTTTAATGAAAGAAATAAGATTTTTAGGTGGATTTTCTATAGGTGGCCGAATTTCTTCTTATAGAAAAATGAATTAATTTTGCATGAAAATAATATATGTTAGCCTAAATTAAATATAGAGACGATAAATGGTGCCCATGAATTTTTATTGAATTATTGAAATTTATTTTTAAATTTTAAAGATTATGTAACAATTATGTTATTAGTGAAAATTGTGAAATAATTGATTTATTTAGTGAAAATTAATAGTAAATAATAAATAATGAATAAATAAATTTTATTAGAATTTATTGAAATTATTGAAATTTTATAAAAATTTTAATGTTAATATGTGTATTGAAATTAATTGAATTATTAGTGAATAATTGCACAAAAATATTGAAAAGGTGAATTTATAGGAATTTAAATTATAGTCAATGAAAAAGAAAGAAAAAATCAACCGATGAATTTTTTGACATAATTATTAAGCTATGAAAGTAATAAGAATAATGAATTATTGGTAAATAATTCATAAAATGAGTGAAAATAATAAAAATTATAAAATAATATGTACACGAATTTTCATAAAATTTATAGGCTTTACTAGAATATTTTTAAAATAAAATATTGATTATATTTAATTATTAAGAAATAATTTAATAAATAAGTATGTGATGATAAACGAACGTGAAGTAAGTTACTTCAATATAAAAATGAATGAAAAAGTCAAATTATGCATTTTTGGAAAATAAAATAATGAATTATATCAATATAATTTATAATTGTTTAAAGAGTTGTAAAATAAATGTTTGACTAATTTAACAAAATAAATTAGTCAATAAAAAGTATTAAAAGAGTGAATTATTATAAAATAATTCACCAACTGAATAAAAGTTGGCATACCAAATGATTAAAGTTTTTGACAGAAAAAGAAAAGGAAAAAATTGTAAAAAGTCAATTATTGAATTATTAGAAAATAATTTACAAAGAATTACACAAAAAGAATAAAAGAAAATTAGAAATTATAATGCTATAATTCATAAAGTGTATAAAAGACTGAAAAACCTCAAGTGTCCAGTGAATTATTGAAGAATAATTCACAAAAGTGACTTAAAAAGATAAAGTCAAAGAAAGAAAAAGAAAGGAAAAAAAAGAAAAAAGCTATTGAATAGTCAAAAGCACTAAAAGAGTGTGATTGACCAGAAATGTATTGTATCAAGTAATAAAAAAAAGAAATTAAAGATTTTAAAATGTTTAAAAATTATTTCAAATATAATTGATTGTTTTGCCCTTAGCAATAAGTAGGTAAGGATATTCTTGTTTATGATATAATTGGCTAGCCATAGGGACATCCTATATCGCGATGCAAGTCATGACGACTTGCTTTGCTATGGATAAGATATTTGATCTCCATAGTTTCAGTATTTTCAGTAAAAATGAAAGTGAAATATTTTTCGAGAAATGGTTCCTTGAGGATCACTTCTTTCTCAGTGGGACCTTTGGGTCCAGTCCCGCATATCCTTTTTGAGAATCCTGTTATATTGCACTAGTGCCGTATTGTAATGAATAAATCAGTATTGCATAAATAAATTGAATATAAAAAGTTATAAACGAAAAATGATTCGTTTTAAATAAAATAAAAAGTTTGGATAAAATGGTAAGGTTTTCTAAAAAGTATGATTAATAAGAAAAAAGAAAAAGAAATGTTTTATAAGAATAAAATGATAAATGAAGATTAAGTTAAGCTTTTATAAATAAAAAGGATTTAAAATGTATTTTTACATGAAAAAGATAAATTAAATTAGTTGGTATTTCATGTACCAATTATTATTTTGAAAAGTAACAAATTTAAAAAATAATATTAATTTTCTACTTAAATTCAAAAAGTGATGACAATGTCATTAAGTGAAATCTTATGTTTAAGTAATGTATTTCTAAAAGAAAAGTCAAATGAAAAGTAAAACATTAAAAGGCACATAATTATTCAATTGAAAAAAAACAAAAGATATAAGTCCTAAACAAGTATTTGAACATAGTTAAATGTATAATGAAGGAAATAAAGAATTGAATTCAAAGTATCCCAAAATAATTGTATCACTTTGCAATAAAAACTTAAAAGCCTTTAAATAGTAATGTGTTTATTAGTTTAAAGGTTAAGGTAAAATAAAAGAATAAATAGCAAGAAGTGTAATTATAACACGTATTGGATAACGGAACAATAAATCGAGTAATAAAATAGTCTATAAATTTGGTACCATTAAAGACATGAGTATCAATATACACTGTTAAATGAAATGATAATTATATCGTTGTGACTGAAAAGATAAGACGAAAGTTAAGTAAAAGTAAAAGTTATAGTAAAGAATAAACATAAAAGTAAAAGTTAATCTGAAATCGATTCACTTAAGAAAGTAGTGTAAAGTAACGTTGAAAGATTGAAAATCAAAGAAAAATAATTACCAAAATATAAGTTAATAATGAAACTAATATTGACTGAAGTAAAAGAAAATATTTAATGAAATAAGAATAAGAGTAGCATAGTCTATGTAATTATGCTTTATTTTGGAAAATTCTAGGATTAGTAGTCACCAAGAGTATGTCTAGTGCTCAGCACGTAGTGTTTACTGCATGTAGGTTATGAAGTGTTGCGGGAGCATAATACACAGTGGAGTCAAATCGAAAAAGAAAAATTAGTGCTAAATCGAGTTGTATTTTGGCATGTATATACTTAGAAAATTAAGGTAAAATATTTAATTGTATTTTGATTGTTATTATAATTATTGATGGGTGAGTGTTTGGTGTATGTTTTTGACATGAATTTATTTAATGTATGTTTTAATTGTTTATAAGGTTATAGATTGATTAGGAATTTGATGTAAAGGTATTTAAAGTGTATCGAAATTGATCAGTGAGGAAATTTTTTTTTTTACCATTTTTGCTATCTTTGCTTCAGAAAGGACTATTTCGTGAAGGGTGTGACATTAAGTGGTATCAGAGCAAAGGTTTAAGCGGTTCTAAGATCGGAGTGGGATAAGGTTAAGCGATAGGTTTGTCTTTATATACATGTCAATTATGAGTGGATAAATGATAAGTAGTCTGACGCGTACTTGCTCCCCTACCTGTTTTAAAGTGAAAAGTTGATATTTGACTGAGATTGTCAAGCGTGAAAGGATTGATTCTGCACAGTAAAGATGGTAGTGAGTGAGAATGGAAGTATTGTTAGTTGAGATCTTATGGAGGTCAAAACAGGAAAAATAAGTGTTGACTGAAATTAAGTGTAAATGTGAGAGTTTAAGAGTTTATATGGATAATAAACAGTCTAAATAAATGACAAAATAAAGAGTGTGTCAGAAATTTAAAAAGGAATTGTATATTGAGTACACATAAATTTCGCAGAATGAAGAGATACCTTATTTGGAATGTCATGATTTAAGAATGCTAGTGAGCAAATTGTTATAAGTTAAGGTTGTTTAAGCTGCTCTATATACCTGTCAGTGATTCATTTATAGACGTGGGGATTTGATTGTACACTTCATAGTATTATGATGGGTTATGATATCTGCATCATATGAGGATACGTGACAGTATTCTACCTGCATACATGAAATCATACATTCATTGCATAGCATTTCATATTGTTTGACAGCATCTAATATGCATTATACCATTTGTATAGGGCCCACTTGATAGGATGAAACTGACAGAGGATATGATGAGCATAGGGACAACCTAAGAATGAGACGAGAAATAGGGTGCTTAAGATTGTTTTCCATTTTTATTGTGGCCATTGTAAGTTATTGGTCATGTCAATGTGATTTGTTAGCGTACCGACTTTCTTGATGAATCGATGGAAAGGATCATTCACCTTTACTTAGATCCATATTAGAGGATTTAAGTAGTAACCATCTGATATGTTTTGAGACGTTGAAAAAGTATAGTGAGTACTTGGGTAATGTGAGTATACTTAAATACGTGTGTCTGAATAATAAATATGAATGATTAATGATAATGTTCTTGATTTTTCAAGCTGTGAGGGCCAGTTTAAGTTCGGCTCCAGATGGGGCGTTATTAGCTGGAATATAAGTGAAATCAATATTGTACATCGGGTAAGAACAATAGTTCTGAAAGAGAATGTTTGTATGATAGTCATTGTGAATAAATCGAAAGATTCTTATTGAAGTCCACCGAGATAGTAATACCTGACATCCTGGAAGTCATCAGATGCACCAGGATTAAAAGCTTAGTTTTGAGAACCAGATTAAACGTTTGAGGTGACAGATGTAAATAAAGGTTAAATGTGTTAACGAAAGGAAGCAGAGCATTAGATTTTTTTTCAGGAATTGCTTCGACTTATAATGATATTTATTTGGAAAATGGAACAATGTGATTAAAGAATCTGTTATCTGATTGTTTGAACGTCAAAGAGGAAAGATGTTATATAGGAGATTGGTAATAATCTCAATATTAGTATAGTGATTTACCCTTGGACTAATGGTCAATCAGAGTGGATAATTCAGATATTGAAAGAACAATTATAGTAAAGTTTATGGGATTATGATAATAGCTGTAAAAAGTGTTTATCTATAGTAAAATCTGATTCTTGTCGAGGCATTGTCAGAAAGAAAATGTCGAATTCTTTATGTTGGATTTAATGGAGTGCAAAGAAGTCAGTAAGTCTTGATTTGATTTAAGATATTAAAGAAATCTGCATTCTGGATGAAATGATCTAGAAAAAGAGAAATTGATAAAGATTATTGATATCAAGATTGGTTAACTTAAGAGTAAGTAAGTTCCATTAGCAAAGATGCTTTGGAACCATTGAATGTGAAAGAGATGTCAATAAGACCATTGTATAATATCCTCTACTATTTGATATAAGTAAATTTCAAGGACGAAATTTCTTTTAGTAGGGGAGAAATGTAATGGCCTCAACACCGGGTCAGTCGTGAATAGTACTTTTTGATAGTGAATAGTATTTTTCGGGCCCGAAAGGACACCCAAAAGTAAAAAGTATTTTATTGGATCATTGGAAAGTAATGGTCATGATGAGCTCGAAGTTGAAATTTGAAGTAAAATTGAGATTATATGGACCTCCAAAGGTAAAAAATACGAAAAATGTAGCGAGTCAATTTTCTTGATAGGAAATGAGACTTGATTTTGAATAAATAATTTAAAATAGTAAACGAACTCAAAAAATTGTCATATTTTGCATGCCAACATTAATTTTTATGTAGAATATTTTGGTGATCAAAATTAAATTTTTCGGTGATACCGACAGTTGATAAATCAGACCAATAATTTTGAATCGAACCGATAACAAACTCTGATTGAGCTGAAAGTTTGTGTACTAGCTATTTTTGATGTAATAAGAGTGATAACAAATATTTTTGAAGTGATTTGAAGTAGGGAAGAGAGAGAAATTAGATTAAGCCTTAAATGGCCTAAAATGGGCCTTAATGTTTAAATGGGCAAAGCCCATTGATCAAGTCCACTTTTGGGCCCATTAAGTGGTATATATAAGGTTAGAAATCTGGAGATTTTTTCAGATTTTACCAGCTCTTTCTCCCTCTCCTTGTGTTGGCCGAATCATTGCTTCTCATTTTCTCTCTTTAATTCTTCTTCTTTCACTCCAAATCTCCCATAAATTCCAACATACAAGATAAAGTTCCATCTCTCTAGGTCACCCTAGTGGCCTCAATCAAGTGATTTGAGCAAAAAAAGGCAAGAAATTAAGTGGAGAAAGAAAAATGGGTAAGATTGAGTTTGAGAAGTTAATTGGTTTAAATTGATTTCTTAGTGTTTTCTTATAGATTTTGAGTTGTAGAAGCTAATTATGAGCTTAAATTCTGCATTTGAGAATAAAAATAAGGTATAGAGAGCTTTGTTGGCCGGCCATGGTTGATTGTGAAGGAGGAAGGAAAGCTTGCAAGTGTATAACAAAGAAAAAGAGATGTTTGGCACCCTAAGCAAGAGAAAAATGTAAGTTACTACAAAAGCATTTGATTTCCCTTTTATTGTGAATTAATTCCATTTATATAATTAGGTCAAAAATTTTTAAAGTTGTTAATTGATAAAATTGGTTTAGGGTAAATGACATGGGACATGTAAGAAGATGAAAGGAAAGCTTTAATGGAAGAAATAAGATTTCTAGGTGGATTTCCTATAGGTGGCCGAATTTCTTCTTATAGAAAATTGAATGAATTTTGCATGAAAATAATATATGTTAGCCTAAATTATATATAGAGATGATAAATGATGCCCATGAATTTTTATTGAATTATTAGAATTTATTTTGAAATTTTAAAGATTATGTAACAATTATGTTATTAGTGAAAATTGTGAAATAATGTGAAATAATTGATTTATTTAGTGAAAAATAATAGTAAATAGTAAATAATGAATAAATAAATTTTATTGGAATTTATTGAAATTATTGGAATTTTATTAAAATTTTAATGTTAATATGTGTATTGAAATTAATTGAATTATTAGTGAATAATTACACAAAAATATTGAAAAAGGTGAATTTATAGGAATTGAAATTATAATCAATGAACAAGAAAGAAAAAGTCAACCGATGAATTTTTTGGCATAATTATTAAGCTATGAAAGTTATAAGAATAATGAATTATTGATAAATAATCCATAAAATGAGTGAAAATGATAAAAATTATAAAATAATGTGTACATGAATTTTCGTGAAATTTATATACTTTACTAGAATATTTTTGAAATAAAATATTAATTATATTTAATTAAAAATATTTAATTATTAAGAAATAATTCAATAAATAAGTATGTGATGATAAATGAACATAAAGTAAGTTACTTCAGTATAAAAAGAAATGAAAAAGTCAAATTATGCATTTTCGAAAAATAAAATAATGAATTATATCAATATAATTCATAATTGTTTAAAAAGTTGTAAAATAAATGTTTGACTAATTTAACAAAATAAATTAGTCAATAAAAAATATTAAAAGAGTGAATTATTATAAAATAATTCACCAACTGAATAAAAGTTTGCATACCGAATAATTAAAGTTTTTGACAGAAAAAGAAAAGGAAAAAATCGTAAAAAGTCAATTATTGAATTATTAGAAAATAATTCACAAAGAATTACACAAAAAGAATAAAAAAAATTATGAATTATAATGCTATAATTCATAAAGTGTATAAAAGACTGAAAAATTCCAAGTGTCCGAGTGAATTATTGAAGAATAATTCACAAAAGTGACTTAAAAAGATAAAGTGAAAGAAAGGAAAAGAAATAAAAAGAAAGGAAAAAGCTATTGAATAGTCAAAAGCACTAAAAGAGTGCGATTGACCAGAAATGTATTGTATCAAGTAATAAAAGAAAGAAACTAAAGATTTTTAAATGTTTAAAAATTATTTCAAATATAATTGATTGTTTTGCCCTTAGCGATATGCAGATAAGGATATTCTTGTTTAGGATATTGACCAATGTCTAGCAAGTGTACTAGATCGGCTAGTAATACAGGAAAATATAGATTAAGACCCCAAAATATCGTACCCAAGGGAACATAGATTGCTAAGAATAATACCTATGTATGAATTAAATTAATCCAAGATTGTTTCCCAAATGTTTTTGATTTAAAAAAAATTAAACAAAATAAATAATTAAACAAAACAAAAGCTAAAACATGAATCAAAAACAAAGCAATAACTGGAATTCTCTTGCTAAAAGAACTATCCACCTTAATTTTCATTGTAATGACTTAAATTCAATATAAACACCAGTGATTAAGGAAAAATTAGTAATAAAACAAGATATCTTTATTCAAGTATATTATTCTTAGTATTAAACTCATAGACAAATTTTATACTTAGCATGCAAATCTAGTTTTAACTTCCTAAATATTCATTGAAGCCTTTCTCAAATGATTCAACTCCAATTCATTCTTAGTTTCTCCTCTCTTAGTATTAACCAATATAATTCACACATAATCATCTCATATTTCGGATAATAATCATACATAAACATTAAAGAGTTAACCTAAGAACATGAAAATCATTAACTATGTCAAAATCAATTTTTAGTTATTTATTCAATAAACCAACAATTAATTTCAACACAATCAAAGATAAGAATATGCTTAAAACCAAGAAATAATCAACCGATATTGAAATTAAGCTCAAAACAAAGTCATAACAATGAGAATATAAGATTTCAAGAATTCATTAGCAAAAGAAGAAAAACTACTTTCTAAACATAATTAAAAACTAAAGACAAAGCTGAAAAGAATAAAAACAACGTAAAATAAACTAAGCTTAATTCTAAGATTCCTAATTCCTAATTCCTAATTCATCCCCCTTCTTTTGGTGTTAGAGTTGTCTATTTATAGGCAAAAGATGTTGTAGAAGCCTTCCAAACTTCCCAAATTGGAGTAGAAAAAGAATCCTTCTTGAATTGAAAAAGATCGCAAATCCTTCGTTGCATGGGAGAACTTGCACGTGGCCACGCCCTTTCCTTTGTAATTGAACACGTGGTCACGTGTCTCCTTTGGTTTCCTTCATTTGTTCTTTCACGTGGCCATGTGTTGCTTAGTTCATTTTCACACATGGCCATGTGTTGCTTTTCTTCTTCAATTCACGTGGCCATGGGTTCTTTTATTCTTCATTTCACATGGCCATGGGTTTCTTTAGTACCAACTTCGCATGGCCACGGGTTCTTTTATTCTTCATTTCATGTGGCCATGGGTTTCCTTAGTACCAACTTCACGTGGCCACGGGTGTTTCTTCTTTATACTTCACGTGGCCATGTATTGAACTTCTGGACTTCACGATAATGTCTTAACATGAATTTTTCAAATTTACAGTTTTGGCCCAAATCTTCTTGCCTTTTTATAATTAAGTCATTTTTCTAGCAAAATAACCCTGAAAAACACCAAAATTTACAATTAACTCCAAAAACACAAAACTAACAAATTAAACTCAAATTAAACCTAATTAACACAAAATTAACCTAATTAAATACCTAAAAATATACTAAAAATATCATATAATTCACCATTATCAGATATAATTGGCTAGCCATAGGGACATCCTATATCGCAGTGCAAGTCATGGCGACTTGTTTTGCTATGGATAAAATCTTTGATCTCCATAACTTCAGTGTTTTCAGTAAAAATGAAAGTGAAATATTTTTCGAGAAATGGTCCATTGGGGATCACTTCTTTCTCAGTGGGACCTTTGGGTCCAGTTTCGCATATCATTTTTGAGAATCCTATTATATTGCACTAGGGGCATATTGTAATGAATAAATCAGTATTGCTTAAATGAATTGAATATAAAAAGTTATAAACGAAAAATGATTCGTTTCAAAGAAAATAAAAAGTTTGGATAAAACGGTAAGGTTTTCCAAAAAGTATGATTAATAAGAAAAAAGAAAAAAATGCTTTATAAGAATAAAATGATAAATGAAGATTAAGTTAAGCTTTTATAAATAAAAAGGATTTAAAATGTATTTTTACATGAAAAAGATAAATTAAATTAGTTGGTATTTCATGTACCAATTATTATTTTGAAAAGTAACAAGTTTAGAAAATAATATTAATTTTCTACTTAAAGTCAAAAAGTGATGATAATATCATTAAGTGAAATCTTATGTTTAAGTAATGTATTTCTAAAAGAAAAGTCAAATGAAAAGTAAAACGATAAAAGGCACATAATTGTTCAATTGGAAAAAAAACAAAAGATATAAGTCCTAAACAAGTATTTGAATATAGTTAAATGTATAATGAAGGAAATAAAGAATTGAATGCAAAGTGTTCCAAAATAGTTGTATCACTTTGCAATAAAGCTTAAAAGCCTTTAAATAGTAATGTGTTTATTAATTTAAAGGTTAAGGTAAAATAAAAGAATAAATAGCAAGAAATGTAATTATAGCACGTATTGGATAACTGAACAATAAATCGAAAAATAAAATAGTCTATAAATTTGATACTATTAAAGACATGAGTATCAATATACACTGTTAAATGAAATGATAATTATATCGCTGTGACTAAAAAAATAAGACGAAAGTTAAGTAAAAGTAAAAGTTATAGTAAACAATAAACGTAAAAGTAAAAGTTAATCTGAAATCGATTCACTTAAGAAAGTAGTGTAAAATAACGTTGAAAGATTGAAAATCAAAGAAAAATAATTGTCAAAATATGAGTTAATAATGAAACTAATATTGATTGAAGTAAAAGAAAATGTTTAATGAAATAAGAATAAGTGTAGCATAGTCTTTGTAATTATACTTTATTTTGCAAAATTTTAGGATTAGTAGTTACCACTGAGCATATCTAGTGCTCAGCACGTAGTATTTACTGCGTGTATGTTATGAAGTATTGCGAAGCATAGTACACAGTGGAGCCAGATCGGAAAAGAAGAATTAGTGCTAAATCGAGTTGTATTTTGGCATGTATATACTTAGACAATTAAGGTAAAAAATTGAACTGTATTTTAATTGTTATTATGATTATTGATGGGTGAGTATTTGGTGTAAGTTTTTGACATGAATTTATTTAATGTATGTTTTAATTGTTTATAAAGTTATCGATTGATTAGAAATTTGATATAAAGGTATTTAAAGTGTGTCGAAATTGATCAGTGAGGAAATTTTTTTTTACCATTTTTGCTATCTTTGCTTCGGAAAGGACTGTTCCGTGAAGGGTGTGACAGGACCCCGACCTGAATAATCCGAATTTTATTTTTTTAATTTACATATTTAAATTAAAATTCTAAATTAATACAAATAAATAATATTAAATTCCATACAAAATATTTGAAAAATACAACAAACTAACAATTTCAAAATTACATTAAATATATATTATATATTAATTAATATTGTAGAGAAATTAGTTTTTTTATTTATATATTTAAAAAATCGGATTGTTGGGTCGGATTTGGGTTAGGTTAGTCGGGTTTTCACCCAACCCAAAGTATACCTAATATCAAAAATTGAATAAATTCTATTAATCCGATTAACTCCATCCGAATTGATTGATTCGAATTGATCGGGTTAATCGGATCGGATCGATTTTTGCACATCCCTAATCAAAATCATAAAATATAATCCTATAACCTTTGTTATATATAAAGAAGAATACATTAATAAATTAAACCATACCAGACCTTCATACGCCTACGAAACAAACGCAGTGGTAAATTTGAGAAACAAGTTCAGTTGTCTTCTCCTTCTTCGTTGGGTTGAAGGAAGAGGACATAAGCAATTGCATTAGAATAGCATCCTGAATGAAATGGCCCTCAATTCCCCAAATCCTTAAATCTTCAGTTCTTTCTGCGCAGTTCCATGGCAAATCAAGATCCTACGGGCCGAACTGTGCTGGAACCTTACTCTAGCATTGACCTATCAACCTACTCTCGCACATCAATTCGATCTCTTGCCGTCTCTTCGATTTCCGATTCTCAAACCCTGATCTTCATCGGCACCTTCTCAGGATCCCTCCTTTTATTCTCTACTAACTTTGACGATGTCACCGCTGCTACTATCAATCCCAAGGATCCTCAGTCCACTCTTGACTTCGATGTTCCGAAAAGAAACGTTTCTTACTTGCGAAGCGTTTCGTTTGGGGATTCTCCCATTGAATCAGTACTCGTCCTTGCGGAAATTGGGAAGCTTCTATTGCTCTGTGATGGTTCCTTGTTTTTGGTAGATTCTCTTTTGTCTCAGTCCATCAAGAAACTGAGTTTTGTAAAGGGAGTTTGTGCTATTGCAAAGAGAATTATAAGCAGTGAATCGGAGAGCACTAATTTGTTGGGGTTTTCTGCTAACAATTTGGAATCTTCCAGCACAAGCCAGCGACTTCTGCAGAAATTGGGGGGCGGGAGTAAAGCTAATGGTGTGAAAATCAAACAACCTGTGCAACAAACTGGGGGTAATGATGTTTTTGTTGTCGTAATTGGAAAACGATTGGTGTTAATTGAGCTTGTTTTAGGGAATAATAGACTAGCTAAGACTGACAAAGACAATGATAATTCAAATGGGTCTTTTGTAATCTTGAAGGAAATTCAGTGTTTTGAAGGAGTTAAGACAATGGTTTGGCTAAATGATTCAATAATCGTCGGTACCAATAACGGATATAGTTTGTTTTCTTGTGTCACGGGGCAAAGTGGTGTGATATTCACATTGCCAGATGTTTCTAGCCGACCACAGCTTAAATTGTTATGGAAAGAGAAGAAGGTGCTAATGTTCGTAGACAATGTTGGAATTGTTGTAACTGAGCATGGACAGCCTGTTGGAGGGAGTTTGATTTTCAGTAGCCATCCAGATTCTGTTGGGGAACTATCTTCCTATTTAGTGCTTGTAAAGGATGGGAAGATGGAATTATATAATAACAAATCAGGTAATTGCATCCAGACTGTTTCTTTTGGTGGGGAAGGTGTTGGACCATGTCTTGTCGCCAACGAGGAAGGTGGGAGTGGAAAACTTCTTGCTGTTGCAACACCAACCAAGGTATAGTAATGGTTTCTCTTAAATTTTGTTATTCAATGTTTTGATGATATCTCTTAAATTATTTTAAGAACTTTTGTCCAGTTTTTGCAATATAAATAGAAGGAACTTTGACCAGTTAACAATTTAATATAATTTTATCCATCACTCGAGCGTTATCAATAACGTTATTTGTGGTATGAATTTGTAGAACTAGGTACTCTGTTCTGGCACTTCCACCTTTCGTGAAATAATTGTTCAACGCTAATTCAGAACCCTACAAATAGATAGAACTATACCATTTTAAACTGGCTTGGTATTTGTTTCACTTAAGTAGACCATTGGTTATAACAAGAAAAGCAATGCTGATATTATCGTTTCTCTACTTTGTCTTATATTGCATCACTTTTATACTGGATGTGTGTGTTCTTTGATGCAGGCTCAATAAGTAAGAGCTTGTGATGGATACTTATATTTCATTTTGACTGCTTTTAGGTTATCTGCTACTGGAAAGTATCTTCTGAAGAGCAAATTAAAGATTTATTAAGGAAAAAAAAATTCAAGGAAGCCATCTCCTTAGTGGAGGAGCTCGAGTGTCAAGGTGAAATGACAGATGAAATGTATTCCTTCGTTCATGCCCAAGTAGGTTTTCTCTTGCTTTTTGACTTGCATTTTGAGGAAGCAGTAAATCACTTCTTGCAGTCAAAGAATATGCAGCCCTCTGAAGTATTCCCATTTGTAATGCAAGATCCAAATCGCTGGTCTCTGTTGGTAAATATTTTTATAAGCTTATACTGGACTTGTGTTATTTTTGTGTACTAGTGGTTCACATTGTGCTTGGGGAAACGTTTCAAACAAATTCAACAGTCAAACGGGAATTGTGGGCGAGTTAAAATTGGCTGATTCTCAGAACGATTAGATTTCAGACCAAAATGTGCATTGCATTTATGCAAGTATATATTTTAGCTTGGCGTGTGAATGTTTGGCTTGGCTGGTGCAATTGTTTAATTCTTCTTAACTTGTGCATTTCTGTGCCCTAATGTTCAAAAGAATGTGATGTTTCAATATTTTGTTATTTGAAGAAGCTTTTGGCTGTGTTTAAATGAGGCATGTGTAATACATCTCAAACTTTTGGTTTATATCCTGGCTCCTTGGCTTCTTATATCTCTGTTTGCATGAGTATTTGTGGAAAAATTAATGTTCATTGCACCATATGCACTCATAACAAGATTGATAGTAATTCCTTGCTGAATTAATGTGGTAACTGATTTTCCAAAATGGGAGAAAAGCTCTTGATTTGGTGTTTCTTTTGGATAGTTTATTATTAGATGTGTAACTTTGTACAGATTATTTAATAAATGTGTGCCTGACGAGGATGGCTAGCTATTTCCAATTTGTTTTGTTTAAAAAGGTCAATGAATATTAAGGAAAAAGTTTCATCTAGTGGCTAATACAACTGTTGAATTATGTAAATGTTTAGTACCTTAGATTGCCCATAATCCGTGTTATTGAACATCATAGGCCTGTTGAGCACTTTTTTCAAGTTCAGCTAATACGTGGCAAAGTGCTCCAGTCATGTATTGAACTCTTCTTGTCAGGTTCCTAGGAACAGATACTGGGGTTTGCATCCTCCCCCTGCTCCAATTGAAGATGTTGTAGATGATGGATTGATAGCTATCCAGAGGGCTATTTTCCTCAGGAAAGCGGGTATTGAAACTGCAGTGGATGATGATTTTATATTGAATCCGCCTACTCGATCTGATTTGCTTGAGTTAGCAATAAAAAATATTATCAGGTGCCTATTCTTTTCTGACTGGATCATTTCACATCTCACAGTTTATGCATTTTTTTGACCCTGTAAGCTGAGAGTGTTTATGCTTGCTTTTATTGTTTTTATTGCAGGTACCTGGAAGTTTCTCGTGAGCGAGAGTTGACTTTATCGGTGCTGGAGGGAGTTGATACACTTTTAATGTACCTTTATAGAGCTTTAAACCGGGTTCATGATATGGAAAGGCTGGCATCTTCAGAGAACAATTGCATTGTGGTATGTCCCACTTTCCTTTTGCTTGAGATAATAACTTCTTTTTACCATCAATGATTGACTTGAGAGATGAATGGTTTTTGTTATGTAAGTAAGGTGAAATTTTAACTTGTGGATTTCCAATAAGTTTGTGAAAGATTTTATCAAGATAAATGTGAAGTTTCCATTCACATATTGTGAGAATCAGAAGAGATGGTCATCTATTGTTCTTATATTTTTCCACCATTGCTTATTAGAATATTACTACACTATATGTGCTCCCTCTCTTAAAAGTGCCCCTGAGTTCAATATTTTGTCACTATAGTTTGGAAAGGGTAGTTGTCAGTGTTGAAACTATGGCTTGTTTGGGAATGTTAAACAATTCCCAAACATTTATCTAGTTTGGGTAAAAGGAGAAATACCTTACCTTGTTCTCTCCATATTTCTTGCCCACTCCCTATTCTTTTTTTCAAACAGAGGGTAAACTCATTAACAGAAATGTTGATGTTGTGCAATAGGGGGCCATTCTTCTTTACTTTCTCTGTTTTATCTGCTATTTTATTTAGCCATTGCATGTCTTGTCAAAAGAAAACTGTAATCCAGAGCAAATGCCTTTGGCATGTGATGTTTAGATTAAGTCATCTAAATTCTTCTTGAAGCAGTTTTCTAAAACTTGAAAGAGTGCCATTAATCACAGCTATAGTCAAGCTATCTGATTTCTTTTGGGCTGTAGAGTTATATGTCAATGTCTAGTTAGTTTATAGGAGCAAGTCAATGGTAGACTGTGGAATCTTAGTATTCCAGTGCGTTGCAAAACAGAGGCTGTTGTCAGGAGCTTGCTTGAAGGATGACCGTACAACTTCCATGGGCGGTGCAGGAGGAGTTGGAAACCCTATTAGACGAATCTGGGCATTTGCGGACACTTGCTTTTTTATATGCAAGTAAAGGAACAAGCTCGAAAGCCCTTGCCATATGGCGTATTCTGGCGAGAAATTATTCTTCTGGTCTATGGGAAGAGCCTGTTGTGGACACTGAATTGCAGGAAGGCACTACAAATTCTGTGTCTGGTAGAGAGGTTGCTGCAATTGAGGCGTCAAAAATTCTGGGGGAGTTGTCTGATCAGGATTTAGTTTTGCAGCATCTTGGATGGGTATGTATTATGTAGTATTTGAACTTAAATTTTTTTTTTTTCAGAATTTGTTTCAGAAGCCAATGGCTAATTTTATTTTGGTGATTTTTCCTAGATTGCAGATGTGAACCCAGTACTTGCAGTTGAAGTTTTGACTTCAATAAAAAGATCAAATCAGCTTTCCCCAGGTTGGCCTTGGACTAAAGGGGATTATTGTGATCCCAGATTTTGTTTTCTATTTATATATTTTTTTGAATTGTATGCCCCTCTGTTTGGTGCCTGTCCCATTTCAAGGATTTTAGTTATTCAATATCCTGTGCTGTTTGTCTTTGTACAGTTGCTGCCATACAGTCTCTGTTTAAAGTTTTGACAATTTGAATTTTAACTAATATATTTTTTATTTGTTAAATTTTGCACCTTGTTTCTTGGTTATGCCAATTTCTTCATCATACTAATAAATGTTGCTCATCTTATTACTTGTTTGCGCGTTCTCTAATCTACTTAAAGTGTTTTTATATTTGAGTTTGATCTTTTGGTCCTAAGTTTTGGCCTGCAGGCACCTTTTCATTATATTTTTACATCTGTTGTGTTTTATGATCTATTTTATCCATTGAATGGTGCCTATTTTATGGCTAGAAATGGAAGCTAATAAACTTAAATGCTCTTGTTTATATTTTCTGCTACCTCTGTTTCTATGGTTTTAATCCAAATTTTCTATTATCTTCTGTTGCAGATGAAGTGATTGCTGCCATTGATCCTAAAAAGGTTGAAATCCTACAAAGGTATTTCCACAAATGCATGATAAATTTTAACAGCTATATGAAGGCTTGAATTTGTTGGTCATATGATGTTAAAGACTTTGACAATATGTGTTTTAGAATTGAGTTATTCTCTAAAATGTATCTTCATGTTAAAAACAATCAGTTTCACACGAATTTGACAATGTATCCTCATGTTTTAGGTGTTGCATATATTTTCCGGACTTTTATCTATTGGTCTTTTCGCATGCATCTTAATGAAGTTTGATAGCTGTTAATAACAGTTGGATTTCCTAGTTAGAATAGGACTATCTTTTAGCTTTCCTAGTTAGAATTTATCTTTCCTTATAAAGATAGTTACAGGACTTCTTTTGTTTTTCATCTATAAATAGCTTGTACATTTTTAGTATGTTAAAGCAAGATAATAAATAAAATTTTTATTCTAAAAAATCTTTATGATATTAGAACCCGTCCTCTTTCTAGAGGTCGAGTTTTCTCCCTCCTAATACTAGGTTATTGTACCTGTTTTAAGAAATTGTCTAGAGGTCAAGTAATATCACCTTCTCCTAGCCATCTCTAGAGCCAGTGCTTTTTTTTGGAGCTAGAGTTTCGTCTCTCTAACTCTAGATTTGATTGTTCCGGTACAGTAAACAGTTCTTGAACAGATGTCGAGTTTTCCTCTCTCTTTATTGTCACCACCTTTGTATGAAGAAAGCACATCAATAGATCGGCCTGTCGCAGAGTTTGGCCGCCAAATGCTGCCACAAGTGATCACACGCACCGGTAAAAGATTTTGCTCTATTGTTCATGCACTGGCATGTTTAAGCATCTGAAGGTCTTCCAGTCGCCATTTGTGGTCCATCTTTCTTCCGACCACTGTGCGAGTCCCTTCTGACATTGACCAGCAGGTTTTAGGCCATTTTTGTACTTCTTGGGTTTTGGGCCCTCGTCCTTAAGGTTTTGCTCCCATATCAAATTCTGACTTTTTCTTTTGATTTATTGTCCTAGCAGTTTTTTGCTACTATGACAGATACCAAAGCAGTAGAGAAAAGAAACCCACTTAATGATAATTCCTATTTTCAAATAAGTTCTGTGAAACTTGATGGGAATGATAAATATCTAGCTTGATCAAGAGCTTGTATATTATTTATCAAAGATAGAAGTTACAGGGAATAAAAAACAACCAAATTCATCTGATTCCATCTGTAGCCATCATACTCAGAAAACTCACTTGTTATGACATGGCTTATCAACTTTATGCGACCTTAGCTTTGCAAACAATATTTATTGCTTGACATTGCAAAGAAAATATGGAATGCAACCAAAATCACCTACTCACGCATGAGGAATGATGTTCAGATCCTTGAAATACGGACCAAAGTCCATGGCACAAAGAAAGGTGAGATGGCAATTTCTGAGTACTATTCTGACCTGAGGGGCTTATGGTAGGAAGTGTATTATTATCAAGACTTTAGATTATAATGGAGATGCGATTAAATTTTAGAAACTAGTTGAAAAGGAGCAGATCTATGATTTTCTGGCTAGATTAAACAATAGATTTGATCAAATAAAGGTTCAAGTATTTGGTAAAACCTTCTTTTTTTTCTTTGGAAGAAGCATATTCCTATGTTTAGCTAAAGGAAAGCATAAGTAATGCTATGCCCTGCACAACACCTCTTGAGAAATCTGGATTGATTGCAAAATGTTCTTAGGAGCAATTGAAGGGTACCAATTGTAATAAAGATCATCTACATTGTTATTATTGTTGTAAGCTGCCCCATACAAAAGAGACTTAGCTGGAAGTTACATGGTCGACCTACTAAGGGCAATGGAGGAATATGAGTCAACTCCATTAGGGCTCCAACAAATTTGTTAGAGATAGTAGAGACATCCAATGAGATAAACTCTACTGGAAATTTTCCTTTTGATGAACTTTAATATCTCTGGCATTTTTAGTCCAAACTTGACTCGTGCTCCAATGCCATCTAACTTTGTGAAGTCAAGATCTTCAAACAAGGAAGAACATTGGCATAGGTAGAATGCATGATGGCTTATGGCTGATGAGTTTCCTAGAGAGCTTAGCAACAAGACTTATCACATCTTAATGCAAGTTGGGCATGTATGATCTCTGTGCACCAACTTGATGGGGAGTGTTGATAATTGTTGGATTTCATAGTTAGAATATGAATATCTTTTATCTTAGTTAGAATTTATCTTTTCTTGTTAGGATAGGATTAGGATTTTCTTTGTTTTTCCTTTATAGATAGTTTGTACATTCTTAGTATATTAATACAAGAGAATTAATAAAATTTTTATTCTAAAAAATCTTCAAATATCAGCTCCATAATTTGCCTCAGAAGAATGGCTGCATTAGAATTGAGTTATTCTCTAAAATAATCTGTGTTCAACTTTTCAAATTTAAATTTTGAATCATATTGTACACCATCGTGTTTTTATGGCGGAATCTCGTTGTACAAAGTTTTGTTTATGATTTTTCTGCTTTTATCCATTTTTCCTTAGTTTCTTTTCCAATTTCTTAGTTTCTTTTCCAATTTCAAAGGTATTGAATTATGTTTCTGTTTTGTACAGGTATCTTCAGTGGTTGATTGAAGATCAAGAGTCTACTGAAATCCGTTTCCACACATTATATGCTCTCTCACTTGCAAAGTCTGCAATTGAAACCTTTGAAACTGAAGGTACCTCTGACAACGGAGGGGTAAAGGAGGAAAATTTTTCAGATCTTGGTGCAAAATTTATCTTTCAAAGTCCTGTGCGAGAAAGGTTGCAGATATTCTTACTTTCATCAGACTTGTATGATCCAGAGGAGGTCCTTGACTTGATTGAAGGAACAGAGTTATGGCTGGAAAAGGTGACTGAAGCTTCTGTCAATTTGGTCTCTTGCTTTTACTGTTCAATTACAGCGATGCATGTGTATTTTTAATATTAAGTGGTTTTTGGTGCTCTGAATTGATTAATATTCGTGTTGTTTTCCTCTGGCATACTGATTAAAGTTTGGCTGTATTTGGCAGGCTATTCTCTACAGAAAACTTGGGCAAGAGACACTGGTTCTCCAAATTCTAGCCTTGTAAGCTTCCAGTCTCCTTAAGAATATCAATGGCAGCAACTTGCGGCCACCTTATTGAGATGTCACTTTAAGTTGCAAGTGTAGGAGAGGTTATTCAGCTGTCACATGTGTGAAATTTGAATGACAATCTTAGTCATATTGTGCTTGCTTGTAATGTCCAAATGTTATTGCATGAGAAGGATAGTTCTATTTTTCTCAATGTCCTGTGGAAAATCAATTTATTTCCTGTTTAGTGAATTTGTCCACCTTATGTCCCTAAGTTCATATTTCTGTTTGTGCCTGCACTTGCTTCCGCTCGTCACAAATTGACTGCCATTTTATACTTTTATGTCTTTACTGTTGTTTGTTCCTTTTAAACTATGCAAAAGTAAAGTCATTAGTGGGTGATGGGGGAAAAATTGATGAATGGGAGCAGGAAAATTCAACTGGGAAACGGTGACTCCTTTATTATCATTAGTGTTGTTGCTGATGGTGTAATTGTTTTGTTGTTGTGTTCAAGGGATGAATTCCCACTTCACCCCTGTTTTGTTGTTGTTGTTTTTTTTTTTTCAAAGCCTTCTTTTCTTTTTATTATAAAAATCAATTATTCTTACTGTCAAAACCCTCACATTGCTAGAATAATTAACTGATGGGTTGATGATGCAATTTATTTTTATTAGAAAGGTATAGTTAAAGTATAATCATCATGTTTATAATTCTAATGTTAATCATGATTGCTTTGTGTATTACTATACATGCTTTATTTTTTTTTTGTTTTTAATTTTATAATTTTTATTATTAAAGGAAGCCTAGGTTACTCATTTGTTTGGGACTATTGGTAACTGATTTGAAGAGTTGGTGTTATAGGGAAATAAAATAAGAGTGATGTTAGGAGTCTGGCAGCATATAAACATACCACTTATTTATGTTCAGAGTTAACAGTAAATTGGCATATTCAATATTAACATACGATGTTGTCCTCAGGAAGCTGGAGGACAGTGATGCTGCTGAACAATATTGTGCAGAGATTGGCCGACCAGATGCATATATGCAGTTTGTTTCTTTACTTTTATCTTTGACTCTCACACCGTCATCCTTTTTTCCAAACTAATCATGCCAATATTCTTATCTTAATCTATATGAAACTCTTTGTGATGTGGCTTCCAGGTTACTTGATATGTATTTAGATCCACAAAATGGTAAAGCGCCTATGTTTAAGGCTGCTGTTCGTCTTCTCCATAACCATGGAGAATCATTGGATCCCTTGCAAGTTTTGGAGGTACCAAACCCTCTCTCTCTGTCTCTTGTTGATACATGTCCTAGGTACCTGTTAGGATTCTTAGTCAAGGATCAAGTTACAGGGTGATAAACAGGAAAATCTTGATCAAATAACCTTGATTTTCCTTTCCCTTTGTTCGAACACTTTGATCAATTTATTTTGAATGAAAGGAATAACTCAGCGCATAAGGGAGACTGAAACCTTAAAATTATTTTGATAAAATTCTGCTGCTTATTATTGCTGTCATTTGCCTATAAATAGGCAGAGTTATTACAAAATTAGAAGTCCTAATTTGTAGGCTTCTTAAAATGAAAATATAAACTTCCTAAAAAGAACACAATCCAGCAGTAGCAAAAAAGAAGAAATCAACATTTTAAAGAAATTAATCCAGCCCAATAGATTAATGAGGCCTGCGTAAGCTTGGCCCACGAAAGCATCCACAACATTACCCCCCTCCAGCTGAAAGAGCTTGTCCTCAAGCTCAAAGCAAGGATAGAGCTGCTGGAAAAGGAGCAGGTCCTCCCAAGTAGCATCTGAATCTGGAAAACCAGCCCAATGAACCAAAACTTCCTTGGTGCCCCTATTGATCCTGCCATGAAGTACTTCCTGAGGATAAGGGACTATTCGGCCATTGTCAATAGGAGGTAAAGTTGTAACAGGGGGCAGTTGAGGACCCTTAAACCCTTTTAAGAGAGAGACAGGAAAGACATTATGAAGTCGACTGGAAGCAGGTAACTCCAGCTCATAAGCAACTTGTCCAATGCGGCGCAACACCAAAAATGGTCCATAAAATCGGGGAGAAAGCTTACTATGGATTTTCAACCGAACTGAATGCTGTCGATAAGGTTGTAAGCGGAGTCAACCCAATCACCAGCTTGAAACTCCACCTCTCAATGTCCCTTATCATAATATTCCTTCATTTGCTGCTCAGCTAACTGAAGACGGTCACGAATATCCTTCAAAAATTGATCCTATCCAATACGGCAGTGTCAACCGCTTCCACTCTAGTGGACCCAGCAGTGTAAGAAAGCAAGCGAGGAGGATCACGGCCATAAACCACCTTAAAGGGAGTTGTTTGAAGGGCAGAATGAAAAGATGTATTGTAGCAAAATTCAGCCCAAGGAACCCATGCAACCCATTTGCGAGGATGTTCCCCAACAAAAGAACGTAGATACATTTCCACTGTGCGATTTACTATCTCCATTTAACCATCGGTTTGTGGATGATAAGCAGAAGAGAAGTGCAACTTAGTTCCATTAAGACTGAACAGCTCTTTCCAAAAGGCACTAGTAAAGGCGACATTCCGATCTTAAGTAATAGTTTTCTGAATTCCATGCAAACGAACAACTTGTTCAAAAAAGACCTGTGCCACCCGAGAAGCAGTATAAGGATGTACCAATGGGATAAAATGAGCATACTTAGAAAAACGGTCAACCACCACAAATAAAACAGACTTGCCCCCAAGATTTGGGTAAACCATCAATAAAATCCATGGAGATATCAGCCCAAACTTGGATTGGCAATTGGAGGGGTTGTAACAACCCGGCTGGGCTGAGATGGTCAGATTTATTATGCTGATAGGTAGTACAGGCAGCAACATACTTGGCAATATCAGCCCTCATGCCGTGCCAAAAAAAATCCCCACGAATCCTATGCAAAGTGTTCTGAACTCCCTCATGAAACCCTTCGTGATAGGCTGCCATAATAGCTGAAATCCAAGAATCTGGTGGAATATAGATGCAGTTTTTAAACATCAGCAATCCATCACAAAACAGCCAATTTGTGCCCAACTCACCATTATGGAATTTAGCACTCAAATTCTGTAAATCCGGGGAGTTTAACAAATCAGCCCGAATAGATTCCAACAAGGAATTACGAGGGCAGCTAGCAAAGACAGTTGGATTATTGGAGGAGCGACAGGATAAAGCATCAGCCACCTTATTTAAGGATTTTGCTAGATATTCGACTGAGAATAAATAACCCATCAATTTACTCAACCAATGCTGCTGTGGGGGGTGTTGTCAACCTTTGTTCCAACAAGTACTTAAGGCTAAAATGATATGTGCATATAAAAAAGAACGGCCCCGCAAATAAGGACGCTAATGTTGTACCGCCTTGGCCAAACCAATCATTTCCCTCTCATAAGCAGCCAATTTTCGGTGCTGTAATGCTCAGCCCCAATACCACCACCTGAAGCGTCACATTCCACAATAAATTCCTTGTCAAAATCAGGTAGCTGTAAAGCAGGAGCATTTGTCAAGGCCTGTTTGAGTTTCTTAAAAGCTTGCAAAGCTTCCGCTGTCCACTGGAAGGAGTTCTTCTTTAACATGCTAGTCAAGGGGGCTGCCAATTGTCCATAATCTCTAACAAATTTGCGTAGTATCCAGATGAAATCCAAAAAAGCCTTGCAACCTTACTAGGGTCAAACTGAGGTTGTGGCCAATCCATAATAGCTTGAACCTTACTAGGGTCAACTCCCATGCCATCCACGAAAATAATATGGCCCAAACAAGCTATCGAGGTGGATCCAAAGCAGCATTTAGTGCGCTTCAAGTAGAGGTTATGTGTTACGATCCCACATCGGTTAACTGCCTAGGCAGTTGGTGGCTTATAAGTGTGTGGGGCTTCCTCCCTTACAAGGAATTCCTTTTAAGTGGATAAGGGGCCTTCGCATTTATGGGCCTAGCATTGCGGTCCCTAACAATGGTATCAGAGCCGGGTTGGCGGCCCCAGGAGAGGAATCCTATGTGGAGAAGCCGCCAGTGGGTGACAAGCAACCGGGAGTCGGTGGAAGCGGCCCAGGAGAGGAACCCTTAGGGAGAAGCCGCCAGTGGGCTGCTAGCCGTCGGGAGTCGGCTGTTGGAGGGGGAGGCAATGTTACGATCCCACATCGGTTAACTGCCTAGGCAGTTGGTGGCTTATAAGTGTGTGGGGCTTCCTCCCTTACAAGGAATTCCTTTTAAGTGGATAAGGGGCCTTCGCATTTATGGGCCTAGCATTGCGGTCCCTAACATTATGTGTGCGAAGTAATTCAAAGACCTTGTCTGTGTGAACTAGATGGTTCTCCCAACTACTGTTGTAAATCAAAATATCGTCAAAGAAAACAAACACAAATTTATGTAGGAAGGCTTAGAATACCTCATTCATCAAGGCTTGAAAGGTGGACGGTGCATCAGTGAGACCGAATGGCATTACTAAAAATTCAAAGTGCCCATGGTGAGTGTGGAAAGCTATCTTTCCCACATCTTCAGGATGCATGCGGACTTGGTAATAACCTAATTTCAAGTCTAATTTGGTGAAATAACGGATGCCATACAATTCATTAAAGAGTTCATCTACTATTGGAATTTGGATTTATCCTTCACCGTTTTACTATTTAACTCACGATAGTCGATACAAAGTCGCCAAGACCCATCCTACTTTGGAACTAGCAAGACCGGAGAAGAAAAGGGAGATTTGCTAGGATGGATAAACTCTTGCTGAAGCATCTCAGTGCATTGCTTTTCAATCTCATCTTTTTGACGATGTGGGTAGCAATAAGGACAAAGAATCACATGGGGGCTGTTCCTGGAAGCAAGCAGATTCTGTGATCACATTGCCTGATAGGTGGTAATCCTGTGGGTTCCTGGTAGGGGTGTTCATCGGGCGGGTTTGCGTGAACCCAACCCGAACTTTCCCCTATATCTCAATCCTACCCAATGAATAGTTCGAGCCCCTACCCGAATAATCTGCACAATTTCGGGTTCCGTCTGAATAACCCGAATGTATTTTTCCTTTTATTTTAAATTATTTAAAAGGTTGACCCGACCCGAACTTTCTCAATTGTTAAAATACTGCATTTTAGGATGAAACTTTTTTGTTTTTCGGGTTAATGAGGGTTTAACCCGACCCGACTCCAAACAAACCCAAAATTCATAACCCTACCCGATCCTAACAACCATAATAACCATACCCGAATTCCTTGTTCGGTTTGGGTTTTTCGGGTAGGGTCGGGTTTTGAACACCCCTAGTTCTTGGAATAAGTCTCCAAATTCGGTTAAGAGACATTCCAGTTTCTGCTTCTCCACCGTGGCATCGCCTAACATGTGCAAGCTTTTGCACTGATTTCCTTGCTGCCACTAAAACAGAATAGGTTTTCCTTCCACCGAAAATGACATGGTAAGTGCAGTAAAATCCCATAAAATAGGGCCCATCGTTTCTAACCGTTTAACTCCCAACACAATGTCAAAACCATCTAAAGGAATGACAAAAAATTCAGCAGTAAAATTATGACCAACAAGGAAAAATGTTACCTGTGAGTAGACACCCATGCTGCGCACCTTGTCACCATTAGCGATTGGGACTCTGGTCTTTTGGTAAGGGTTGAATCGGAAGATCGACGTGTCTACCTGCTACTGCACTGATAAAATTATGGGTATTGCCGGAATCTGGTAAGCTAAGCACAGGTTGCCCATTAATTATTATTTGCATCTGCATTGTTCTAGTGTGTATTAAACCTGTGAGCATGTAGGAAAATTTCTGGATCAGCCTCCACTTTTTCAACATAGTAACAGCATCTGTGTCCCCCAATTCTAACCAAAAAAGTCATTTGGATTGGTGAGTTGCGGACTAAGGCTCATCACAGTTGTAGCAAAACCCCTTGGACCTCCTCTCTGCCACCTTTGCTCTGGATAATCTTTTAATGAAAGGAGAAGATGAAGTATTGGCTGGAGAACTAGCCATTGTAGAAAAGAGCGGGTAGGTGCTAGCATTTTTTGTTTGAAAATTTCCAGAATTACCTGTCCTTGTTTTGGTCGGTTGGCAATCCCATTTGCAACTCACAGTGAGCTTTTGAAGTTGCTGTTTTTGTTCACAGGCTAGCGCTAAACCCATGGCGGCGGATAAATTTGGTGGTTTAAGCAATTGAACATCAAGCCTTATGGAATCATACAACCCAGCAATGAATAATCCCGCATGAAGATTTTCTGGTACAATTTCATTTGCTCGTGCTAACTTCTCTTGAAATTGCCTTTGGTAAAGCTCTACAGTATCTGTTTGCCAAAGGGTGACCAGATCTCCAATTGGGTTGTTGCTTTCAGGTGGTCCAAATCTTTGGAAATAAAGTTTCAAGAAATCTGCCCAAGTTATTGCTCCTTTAGCCCTCTTTAATTGGAAATAACACATCTGTGCTTGCCCCAAAAGATGAAACCTAGCTAAACCCACCTTTTCTGCTTTCATCATTCTTTGATTCTCAAAAAATTGCTCACAACGGTAAACCCAGATCAATGGATCTTCCATCCCATCGTATGTTGGAAAATCTAGCTTTGCGTACCTGGGAACAGTGGAATGATGAGTGCTCGTCTGAGTGGTTGGATATGCAGGTCCTCTTATGGTGTTAAGGGAAGGTTGCCCATTTGCTGCTGCTCTCCTCACTTCCACTGGGTGTGTTTTTGTTGATGGTAAGGCCCAAGCCCGATATTTGTTCTTGAAGCATTAAAGCAATTTTCTCAATTTTTTCACCCAAATGCTGTTCCATCGCTGATAATTTGGAATCTGTTAAGGAGAGTTTTTCCAGTATTAAGGCATGTGTGTTGTCGCCCATTGTGTTTGGCTTTGATACCAAATTGTTAGGATTCTTAGTCAAGGATCGAGTCACAGGACGATAAACAGGAAAATCTTGATCAAATAACCTTGATTTTCCTTTTCGAACACTTTGATCAACCCATTTTGAATAAAAGGAATAACTCAGCTCATAAGGGAGACTGAAACCTTAAAATTATTTTGATAAAATTCTGCTTCTTATTATTGCTGTCATTTGCCTATAAATAGGCAGAGTTATTACAAAATTAGAAGTCCTATTTGTAGGCTTCTTAAAAGGAAAATATAAACTTCCTAAAAAGAACACTATACAGCAGTAGCAAAAAATAAGAAATCAACATTTTAAAGAAATTAATCCAGCCTAATAAATTAATGAGGCCTGCATGTGTAAGCTTGGCCCATGAAAGCATCCACAACACTACCTGAACGAGCTCCCTTCCTGACTGCAACTAAAGAAAAAAGGATAGCAATAGTTTCATAAATGCTAAATATTTGCAACTCTATATGATGAAATCATATATGAATATTGTATTTTATCCTCAATATAGACTTGGTATCAGTGGTTGCAATTTCTCTTTGGACAATTTCCAGAACTAAGGGTGAGAGCATGGCCAAACAGATCTAATTAGGTTTTTTGGTTCAGTTTCGGTTAGGAAATTAGGAAATGTTAAGTTAATCTGTTCGGTCCGTGTAACTACCGAATTATTAAAACTATAGTGTTTTACTTAGGAGTCTGATCTAAACAGATCCCCAATATCCCAATTCTTGACCCTACTGCCTCACTCAAATCACGATTTCTTTATGGCTTTCTGTCTCCAGTCTCTGGTCATCCCTCGTTGTCCCTCATACCTATGCTGTTCACCGCCTATCTCTCCACACCACCCAATCATCGCCATCTTTTCATGCTGTCCGTCACCACTTTTCTTCCCTTTTTTTTTTCCTCTCTTCAAATTGATAGCTTTAAACTTCTAATATTTATTCTATTGAGCTTTTCTTTTTTTGCCAAGATTCTACCTTTTCTTCAGGTTTGTTGTGGTTTGTGGATTATGTTTTGAACTAGGTTTTTGCTCAAATTCTGCTTGCATTTGATGTGTTTGAAACTTTAGCACAGTGTATTTCTTTTCTTCCTTTTTTTTTTTTAATTTATGGGAAGTATAAGTGGTTTTCTTTTTGTATGTGGTTTTGCAATTCTTGTTCATTGTCTTTGATTACATTATCTTGTATCTGTAAATCAAATTTAATCCTTTATTTAGTATCTGTATGGGTTGGGTTGGGTTTGGTTTTAATGCCACCTAAATATTAAATGATAAATTTTTAAATGGAATTTGTATTTGAAGTTAATTTAGATTGTAATTCTTTTCTTTTGAAATTTCTATAGGTTTAATTTTTAGATTTCTTTTTGGTTTAAAATTGGGCTTTAAATCGATTCTATTTGAACAGGCACGAAGCTCAAACTGAACTAATTGATCTGAACCGAAATTTATCTGTTTGGTTTTGGTTCCATTTTTTTCTATAATTTTGGTTTTCAGTTTTTATAGTTTGGTTCAGTTTTGAACCGAACCGAGCTCACCTCTATCCAGAACTGTGGCCTTGCTTATTGTGTGTTCTTAGATAATGACACATTTGCTTCTACCAATTAGTACTTGAGAACATTACACCAAATCAAATAATTCAGTGGCTTAATAGCAAGTGCCTTCAGTTGGAATGCTCAAGCTGACACTCAAAAATTTTTCTGGTCAATTTAGTAGGCCCTGCCAGTTCTAATTCAAGGTGTCGCTTACCATTAACATCAAATGACTTGACCGCTCCATTTCTGGCTGTTTAAGGGTTCAATAGATGTAACATTTTATATTTAATGACCTGAATTTGAGTTAGAAAGTAGGTCATCTAATATATCTTTTGCCTCTAAACATGTTCATGCTTGTTCACCTTTCGATGTGTGGCTTGTGTTGTTGTCTTGCAAGCATGTCTCTGATCATTTCATGGAAAACCATGTGCATAGAATGATAGCTCAATATAACACTTCTACCTTCATCCCTGCGCTTATTCTATTTATGGCTTCTGAAGAATCCTGCATACAGGTTTTGCTAGTAGATAAAGATTACAGTTGATATTTTTCCCCCTTATGGTATAAATGCTTAATTCTATAAATGAAAGGCATGTTGAAATAAATAAAACTAGATCTATGATATTACTTGCAGAACTTTGGAAAAAAATCTTCAGAAGATCTTTTATTTTAAACATCTCCTATTTTCCCCATTCTCATCCCTCCCTTGTTTCTCTGATGCTGGAACGTCCAATTTAAATTATGTTTCCAGCATTTTAGTTTCTTGTTTTCTAATTGTCCTTTATTTAGGATCCCTAAGTAGCAAAATATTTTACTTAATTATTTATGAATAGTTCTCAGTTTTCTTTCTTTACTTAGGATTCTTGTTTTGTAAGGTTATTAATAATTTATAAATAGGACAGCAAATCAGTTTACAAATTGCATTGTTTTCTTAATTCAGGATTTTAATTCTAAGGGTTTCTATAAACTTAATCTTTTTCTATCGATCCAACTACAATCACCCTATTCTAGCCCTTATGGTTGAGATCTAATTACTTCCAGCCAATCTAGGATTTTAAGAGATCCTATGACTATTTTCTTTCTTTCCTGTTTAGATGCATCTTGAAGCAGTTTGTAAGGTTTTGCTTACTGTCAAATGCATAAATCAGCATATTTCATCAAAAACACATTCATATGCAACTTTAAATTCGCTCATTTGCAAATCCTCTAAATTGACCTGACCTCACGCCAAACCTAATGTATGACCCAAGCTACCCCTTCCCAAGCTCATTTGGGTTGGGCAGACCTACTCTGTGGGTGCCTCAGCTGAGTTAAATTTTGATTACCACATGATGTATGTCAAAGGATATGGATTAGAATGCTCTTGCTCATAGTAAATAATGCAGTTTACCATTACTGGGATTGAATCCTAGTTATTCCTCCTAAAGGTTGCAAATAACTTGGTATGGCTGTACCATATGCCCCTGCAGATAGAAATTCCATCATCAATTCTAGACTCCAAAGATGTATCCATCATTAGTAGGGCAACCACGCCGGAACATTTGATTCTGCTGGAAGAATGAAATTAATTTTTTTCTTTATTTATTTCCTGGATTCTTCTGAAGCAAAAGGGTTATTTTGTAGACATTGTCCCCAGATATGCCCCTTCAGCTTGCCTCGGAAACAATTTTGCGGATGCTGAGGGCTCGGCTTCACCATCATCATCAAGGACAAGTGAGATGCTCACCTGAGAATATGAGTCTTATTCTTCTATCATTATTGCATTAGTTAATCTTTAGCTTTGTTAATTCTGCTATTTAAAAATGGGTATTCATGGCATGGACAGCATGGTTCCAAATTGCATTATTTTATCCTATTAAATTTCTTTAGTACAATGTTAAAGAATATTGCACTTGTATGCAAACACCACTGCGTTTCTCCTACCCTGCAAGAAATTTAAAATTGCAGATAATTGTTTCTTTTGCACCCACCTGTGGTCTCTTGTTGATGAAGAGCTGTCTTGCTTTACTTATTGTCTCTAGAACCCATTTAGGGCCAAAGTTTATTTTTTTTATTCCACCTTGTGTTTTGATTTGCCTTCTGTATATTCTGCATCTTACTGCCCAAATTGTAGTGCCTATATTGATCAAGGGGACCTACATTTCAGATAGTGCATAACCTGTCGCGTGCTATAGATGTTGATGCAAGACTAGCAAGATTGGAGGAAAGATCACGACATATGCAGATTAATGATGAGAGCCTTTGTGATTCTTGTCATGCACGCCTTGGGACTAAACTGTTTGCTATGTATCCAGATGATACAGTTGTCTGTTACAAGGTTGGTCATCATTTTCATTTTTCCTCTTGCTTTTGATTCATATTATAATTTATAAGTTTCGGTAGTGAGGTGAGTTTTGACATCATTAATACTGTTTGATCTGCCTGTGTTGAATTGCTAATGTGGTTTCTGTTTCCACTAAATAGATGAAGCCCAAGTCCTAATCCTAGTTCTAGTCTGACTTGGGAATAATGCCCTGTTTATTATTTTTCTTATTTCAGAAGGAAGCTTGAAAAGTAATTTGTTCTATCTGGGATATTTTTTGTGATTATTTAGGATATTTTGACTTGGTAAGGTTTTTTCGCATATATAGGGTTTTATTTCTCTATACAAGGCTGCGAGATCTATGTCATATTTTGTTTTCGGTTGAATAATAGTATTTTGGCTGTGAGAACTTAGGGTTCTACATAATTTGATACCAGAGCCAACTTCCATTGTTGTAGCCACCTTTAATTGCTTGAAATATGTTAGGTATACTCGGAGGATAAAGGTGTAAAATTGCAAAAAAGTTAGTTATTTGGCTGTTAGAAGGAATTTTAGAATTACTTAAGTTTCTTTTTTAAGGTCCACACGCCATTTTGGCTGTTTTTGTACCTCAGCAGAATTAGTTTTGCTCATGCCTATTTGTACTAGTCTATGTTACTCGGACTCGGGCACGAGTGTCGGATACGGATACATATCCATGTGTCGGACTTGTAAATTTTTTAAATAGAAGATACGTGGATACGGATCCAAATTGAAGATACGGGTACGTAGATACGGATCCGATTTTGGACACGGGTGCGCGGATACGTTATATAAAACAATTAAATTAAAGCTATAAATGATATAAATTATGTAATATTGTAATAATAAATCTAGATATTATTGCAATTGGGCTATTTTGATATTATTATGGACACTCTGTTTTAATGAATTGCAATTGGGCTATTTAATATTTCATATCCCAACAATATCTTGGCCCATGACCCACGTGTATCTCCTCCTTAAAATTCTGTAACCCTAGACTCTCCATCTTCTTCTTTTTATCTTCTCTCTTCGACTCTCCAGACTCTCTTCGACTTTCCATCTTCTTCTTTTTATCTTCTCTGTTCGACTCTCCATCTTCTTCTTTTTAGGTTTGCCTGCCGCCGTTCGTTGCTGTTCGTCAATATGCTGCCATGGTTCGCCGTGTCGGACACAGATCCTGTGTCGTGTCCCGTGTCGTGTCGTGTCGACACCGGTACGCTGAGTCAAAGTGGCGAGTCCGAGTAACAGAGGTACTAGTCCTTTCGGGGGATCACTAATCATTACGAAATCAAAAAAGCAATTCTCCTGATTTTCTCTTTCTTCCTTTTTCTCTCTTTTTTCTGTTCTATTCCGTTCTAATCTTCTTCTTCTTTTCTATCAAACTCTACTCCTAATCTCTATTCTGGAATTTACCAAGAATATTATTCAATCATCTCTTTGTTGGAATTAAACCTAACAAACTGGCTCTAGTTTAGATGGCGAAGAACACAGCAGCTAAGAGAAACAAGGAGACTGAGGAATCGGTGGTGTCTATGGGGGAACTTGAAGAGCAGCTTCGGTTTTTAAGTTCCACGTTTGAAGAACAAATAGAGGCCAGATTCAGTTCTCTAGAATCTAAGTTACAAGAGTTGATGCTGGATCAAACCAGTACGAAGGCAAAGCAAAGGAAGAACCAAAACCAATATGAAGAGCTTAAGCTGGAAAACCAAAGATCGATGGCTTACTTGGCTCAGTTAATCCAAGGCCAAGCTCCAGCACCGGCATCCAGTAGTAGCACTCCATTTCCTGCTGCTAACAGTGGTAAGGACACTATTAACCTCGCTTCAGATGTTAGGAATGGGAGGGTTATTGCCTACTCCTCATGAAAGAGAAGGAGTAGAAGAAGTGTGCCAAGCAAAAACTTATTATAACAAGTTATTACCAAAGCTGGATTTGCATAGCTTTGAAGGGACTGATGTCCAGAGCTGGATCTCTAAGTGCAAGAAATATTTTCTTGTGTATGAAGTTATACCCGAGAGACAGGTGGAATTGGCTAGCCCGTATCTACAAAGAAGGGCAGAAACATGGTACCAAAATTGGAGCAGACACAAGGGAGCAGTAGACTGGGAAGAATTTGCTGAAGCCATTGCTAAGAGGTTCAAGGAGATTGGAGAAGATAATGTGGTAGAAGAGATGCAGAGGCTCAGACAAACCACCTCGGTTGATGAGTATTTGGACAGATTTGAGCTCCTTAAGCTCAAAATGGAGAGGTTCTACTCCAACCAGCCTGAAAACTACTATGTCTACCGCTTCATTGGAGGTCTTAAGGATGAGATAAGGTCTCTTGTTAAGATGTTCAAACCACCCAACCTGTATACTGCCATTGAACAAGCCAAACTGCAAGAGTCTCATTTGGAGGCCCTTAAACCCAAACATTCCTACAAACCCTCTACCCAAACATGGAACCCAAATAGCCAGGCTTCCTCTAGCAGAAGTTTTCCTCCAAATATGTCCACACCTAGACCACACAACCAGCCCCCATCATCTACTAACCCAAGAGCCACCCAAGAACATAAGCCAAACACTGCTATCACCCAATATACACAGCCTAAACCCAACCCCTCTAACGTGAATAGAACCCTGTGATCCTGCTACAAATGCGGGGACAGGTATAGACCAAGCCATCAATGCAATCCTAGGGGATTGAGGGCAGTGCAAGTAACTGAAGGTGATGACTCTGGTGATGAGGATTGGCAGGAAGTGGAAGAGGAAGAACCGCCTATAGTGGAAGAGCATTCCGATGAGCATATAGCACTATCCTTGAATGCTCTTGAAGGAGGACTCAACGATTACACGATTAAGGTTAAAGGGCAGCTCAATGGAAAGCCTGTTATGATCCTAATTGATAGTGAGAGCACTCACTGCTTTGTGGACTCCAAGATGGCTAAGAGTCTCAAACTTTCATTCACCACAGTAACTCCTGCTACTATCGCAGTGGCAGATGGAAGGAGAGTCACGGTGGCAGTCAAATGCAAGGGGTGAGCTGGTTGATGCAAGGCAGCAAGTTCGAGTTTGATATGAGGCATTTGGAACTAGGAGAGTATAACATCATACTAGGGTCGGATTGGATGAAGTGTCACTCTCCAGTAACTCTTGACTATGATGCCAATGAACTAACAATCAAGACGGACAACAAACCTTTCAGAATTAAAGGGATGGCAGAACAATTGTCCCTCAAGGCAATTATAGCCAAAAGTCTCACCAAGGCAGTTCAACAAGGCTGGAAGGGTCTCACTACTAAGCTGTTCCTCATCAGCTTAAAGCCTGGAATGATGGAGAAGGTGCAGCAGGAGGAGAGTGCCATTCCTACTGAAATTTCAAGGTTGTTGAAGCAATACCAGGTTGTTTTCCAAGTCCCTACATCCTTACCCCCTCCTAGATCACATGACCACAAAATTTCCCTTAAACCTAACACTGAACCCGTGAATATCAGACCCTACAGGTATTCACACCAAACGGAAACTGAAATTGAAAGACTGGTGGCCGAAATGTTGGAGAACAACATCATCCGGCCTAGCACTAGCCCCTATGCCTCTCCTGTTTTGCTAGTCAAGAAGAAGGATGGCACTTGGAGATTTTGTGTTGACTATAGAGAGCTCAACCAGCATACTATCAAAGACAAATTTCCCATTCCAATCATAGAGGATCTCCTAGATGAGCTACATGGGGCAGCCTACTTCTCCAAGATAGACTTGAGGTCTGGTTACCACCATATCAGAATGTGGATGGAGGATACATTCAAGACTGCCTTTAAGACTCATTCAGGGCATTATGAATTTCGGGTTATGCCCTTTGGCCTAACCAATGCCCCTGCAACCTTCCAGTCACTCATGAACCACATCTTCCAGCCTTATCTTAGGAAGTTTGTGTTGGTTTTCTTTGATGATATCCTAGTTTACAGTCCCTCCTTGGAGCTCCATATCAAACACCTACAGCTAGTCTTCAATAGGCTATAGGAACATCAGCTATTTGCTAAGGAGTCCAAGTGTGAATTTGGCAGAGACAAGGTGAATTACTTAGGGCATGTGATAACTTCAAAAGGGATCTCCACTGACCCTAGCAAGGTGATAGAGATGTTCTACAAGATGGGCTGGACCATGTTGACATACAAGGTGGGCTGGACTGCAGCAGAGCAAGGGACAGCAAAGCTGAAGCATTGAGGAAGACCAGCACTTTTGAGCTGGAGGGTAGACAGTAGGGACGAATTGTATTTTCGTTTCTCTTATTTAGTTTGGTTTTTGGGGTGAGGGGGACATCGTGAATTGGCATTGTAATTTTCTGCTTTGAGAGCAGGGCTCCATTTTGGAGAGGGAAGTTATCTTCCTAGGACTTGTTTTTCTTATATTTTTCAGATTTTATCAATGAACTCATTCACTTCTTTCATCAATTTCTCCATTTAATTAGCTGTTCTATTGATTATTTTCATTGTTTGATTGATAAAACAAGCCGACATTGGTGCCATTATTTTCATCGCCGGTCGTCCGACCACCTATTCCCAAGAACGAGAGTCACAACGATTCCTCAATGTCGCGCAATGCAGAGCTCACTTTTAGTCCCTCAGAGAGCAGATCGGCGGCAAGGGAGGAAGGTGTAGCACTTTGGATTAGTGTGGAATATCCCCACCCAAATCCTCAAATCTCGTGGCCCTTTAACACCAGAGATGAGGTACAGCTCGATCCAAGATTCAAGAGTAAAAGCCCAAGCCTATTACCATTAAAACCAGTAGATACGCCACCAAGAACGATTCCTTCTCCCAAACGAGATCAGCAAGCTTCACGAGAGAGAGGACTGCGTCCCTTGGCGCTGGGGAAGATCGCCGAATGTTGTCGGTTAGAACTTTGCTTCAATCCCCAACAATGTTGCTACATCGGAGAACTTTGAATCTCCATCTCGGAGAACCAATTATTTTTGGATACAGGGCAAAAACCAGGAGAAGAAGATGGGGCGGAAGGAAAATACATTGCCATGAAGTTTATTTTAAGGCAGGGGAAGAGGATCCGACACCTAGAACGTTGAAGCTACAGATCGTTTGGTGGATTGACTCGGGGGCTGCTGATTTTAAGCTTAATGAATGGTGTGCTGTGGGGTTGACGAAGATGGCATCACCTGTTAAAGGTTGGCTGAAATTTTTGTATCCTAGCTTGATTGGAGCAGATGTTCGTTTGTTGAAGTTTTTTGCTCGAGCATATGAGTTCGGTAAAAAAATAAGGAGACTACCATTGACTACAGAGAGCCTAGATTCTAGAAGCCTTTGTACGTATGACTATGGTCTTCGCTTGGTTTTATGGTTTGGAAGGATGCTCTCGCTTGAAACCGCTATCAAGAGACTACTTGGGCCAGTTGTTGCAGCCGAATTATCAATGGTTACTCTCAAAGAGCATGGTATTGAAATATCGAAAGAATTGATGAGCTTACTCATGAAATTGAGAGAGAGTGATCATTCATACTATCAATTGTGCCATCTTGTAAGGCAGGCCTTGCTTAGTGCTATAATAAAGTGCGTACGATGATTTGTCAAATTAAGAATAGCTTTAGGCTCTCTTCATGCAGCACTTTCTGATGCAACATCAGATGAGCTAAAAGCATATGAAGATGAATGTGCTATTTGTAGAGAACCAATGGCTAAGGCTAAGAAACGTCATTGCAACCACCTTTTTCGTCTTGCATGCTTGAGATCTTGGTTGGATCAGGGCCTAAATGAGATGTATTCATGCCCCACTATTTGTGGGAAGATCTGTCAATGAAGCAACCCGTGGTGGGGGAGATGTTTTGAGTGATGAGCAGCTTGCTCGCCAATTAAGTGAAGGGCTTGATCAGCAAAATACTCCTACTCTACCTGCTTGAGTGTTTCCTAATCAGACTCGAAAATCTGTTGAAGGGAGCCCTTGGAGAAACGCAGGATTGGGTTCAAGTTGGTTGGACACTTGGCCAGGCCAAGGTGTAGATGGAGCTAGTCCCTCTACTGGTATGAGACCAGTTTGATTGGGGAGAGTCCAAATGATGATGAGACATCTTGCATCTGTAGGAGAAACCTATGCTCAAACTGCCCTTGAGGATGCTGCTTGGAGCCTTTGGCCCATGAATCCCTCTCCAAGGCAGGTAAGGTCCCTAAACCTTCCTATTACTTCTATTTCACCTAAGAACAACAAATTGGGGGATGGTTACCCTGTTACTGTCCATGAGAAGTGTTAGCTTGTTAAGTTGCAATTGATTTGGGTCTTGCTGTATATGGATGCATTCTTATTTGACTTGGGTCTTTTGGATATAGTATTGGGCATCGAATGGCTTAAAATCTTAATTATTGTTAAGCATAATTGGGTTCCCTTACTGTTCGAATTAAATGGAGTAAAACATAAATCTTTGCTAAAACTGGAAGGGTTAACAGCGAGCATGCATAAGTCAAAGTTGAAGAGGAAGCTTTGTGATTTCGATCGATCTCAAGTCTGTGGTCAAGCTGAAAATGGGGTTGGTTTTTTCTCGCAGTTGGACTTGAAATCTGGTTTTTACCATATACCTGATGGGTCCCATGAATTTCGTCTCGAATCCTATCTTCATTGCTTCACTGCCGACGAGCTCCGCTATCTTGGACCAAATCAGTGCAAAGCCCATGTTGAAGGGATCCAAACTAGCTCTAACAAGCTGCCACCTAAGCCGGAGTTGGAGACAACGGAAGATCATGTCCTTGAGAAGGTGCTTGCCACTTGAGAGATCCAAAAAGAAGGCAAAAATGTGTCCCAATGGCTGGTGAAAGACGCATTTGTAGTGAGGGATGAGTACCCTCTGCTAAGTCTTGAGGACAAGACTTATTTCAAGAGGTTGGCAATGATAGAGATGTTCTACAAGATGGGCTGGACCATGTTGACATACAAGGTGGGCTGGACTGCAGCAGAGTAAGGGATAGCAAAGTTGAAGCATTGGGGAAGACCAACACTTTTGAGTTGGAGGGTAGACAGTAGGGACGAATTGTATTTTCGTTTCTCTTATTTAGTTTGGTTTTTGGGGTGAGGGGGACATCGTGAATTGGCATTGTAATTTTCTGCTTTGAGAGCAGGGCTCCATTTGGGAGAGGGAAGTTATCTTCCTGGGACTTGTTTTTCTTATATTTTCCAGATTTTATCAATGAAATCATTCCCTTCTTTCATCCATTTCTCCATTTAATTAGTTGTTCTATTGATTATTTTCATTGTTTGATTCTGTTCTTTATCACAAGGTTACAGCCATGCTCCAATGGCCTACTCCTAAAAACCTGAAGTCCTTAAGGGGATTCTTGGGCCTCACGGGTTACTATAGAAGATTTATTGCTGGATATGGGGTCATTTGCAAACCTCTCACTGATTTACTTAAAAAGGATCAATTCCTTTGGACCTCTGCTGCCCAAACAACATTTGAAGAACTAAAGAAGCTAATGACTCAAGCACCACTGCTGGCACTACCAGACTTCAAAAAGCCTTTTGTTTTAGAGTGTGATGCTAGTAACACTGGCTTGGGGGCTGTTCTAATGCAGAGGGGAAGACCTTTAGCCTATATATCCAAGCCATTGAGCCCTCGAAACCAACAATTGTCTGCCTATGAGAGGGAGTTAATGGCCATCATACTTGCTGTGACGAAATGGAAGCATTATTTGGAAGGGTCCAGTTTCATCATCAAAACTGACCATGAAAGCATAAAGCACCTACTGGAGCAGAGGCTTCATAACTACATCCACCAGAAAGGGATCTCTAAGTTGCTTGGCTTGGACTACACCATTCTCTACAAAAAGGGGATTGAAAATAGAGTGGCCGACGCTCTGTCTAGACAGCATGAAGGGGCTTCCTTACATCACCTCACTCTCTCAACATACATTCCTAGTTGGCTCACTGAAGTTGTCAATTCTTATGAAGGAGATACTGTCCTTCAAGGGCTCATTATCACTTTATCTATCACACCCCAGGATCTTCGTAATTACTCACTCTCCAAGGAACTGGTTAAGTACAAGGGCAAACTGTATATTGGTTGTTCTACCTTCCTTAGGCAACAGCTTCTTGCAACTTGCCATGATTCTCCCATTGGAGGCCACTCAGGAGTTAGAGGCACACTCCAACGGTTACAACAAACTTTTTATTGGCCTGGAATGCAAAGGGAAGTAGTGAAATGGATAGCTCAATGTGATGTTTGCAAGAGATGCAAGTCTGAATCAGTGGCATACCCGAGACTTCTTCAACCCTTGCCCACCCCTTCCCACATATGGAGAGAGATCTCCATGGATTTCATTGAGAGGCTTCCTAAATCGGCTGGCAGAGATACCATTCTAGTAATAGTGGACAGGTTTTCTAAAATGGGCCATTTTCTTGCCCTCAAACACCCCTTCATTGCTGCTGAAGTTGCTCAACTATTCTTGGATCAGATTTTTAAGCTACATGAGATGCCTAACTCAATTGTGACGGATCGGGATAAGCTGTTTATGGGAGGATTTTGGAGAGAGCTGATGAAGCTTTTGGGCACCAAATTGCATTTTAGTTCAGTCTACCACCCCCAAAATTGATGGCCAGACAGAAAGGCTGAATCGGTGCCTTGAAACCTACTTACGGTGCATGACTTTCCACCATCCCACCCACTGGTTCAGGTGGCTTAGCCTAGCAGAGTACTGGTACAATACCAGTTACCACTCAGCAATCAACATGAGTCCTTTCCAGGCTGTTTATGGCTACACCCCTACTTTACCAAATCTGCCAACCGAAATCAGTTCAGTAGCAGCAGTGGAGGACTTCCTACAAGCAAGAGACTATTTGACAACCTATCTAAGGGATCATTTGGCACACTCTCAGAACAAGATGAAACAGTATGCTGATAGGGGCAGAACTGAGAGGAAATTCTCTGTAGGTGACTGGATTTATCTTAAAATTCAGCCCTATCGACAGACTACCTTAGCTTTAAGAAGGTCTCTCAAGTTTGCTGCTAGATACTATGGGCCATTCCTGGTGTTACAAAGAGTTGGGAAGGTAGCTTACAAGTTGGAACTACCTTCCAACTGTAAAATCCATCCTGTCTTCCACGTCTCCCTGCTCAAGAAGAGGGTGGAACCCAATCATCAAGTCCAGGTCACTCTCCCTCCACACACTGAGTCTGAATTCGTTATTCTACCAAAAAAAGTCCTTAACATAAGAACAACTCTGATTAATGACTCCCACATTCCACAACTCCTCATCAAATGGCAACACCTTCCAACTATAGATGCCACATGGGAAGACAGTGCCTTCATCCAGCAACAATTTTCAGACTTTTATCATTCTTGGGGACAAGAATGTGCAAAAGGGGAGGGTATTGTTTGGTATACTCGGAGGGTAAAGGTGTAAAATTGCAAAAAAGTTAGTTAAGTTAGTTATTTGGCTGTTAGAAGGAATTTCAGAATTACTTAAGTTTCTTTTTTAAGGTGCACACGCCAATTTGGCTGTTTTTGTACCTCAGCAGAATTAGTTTTGCTCATGTCTATTTGTACTAGTCCTTTGGGGGGATCACTAATCATTACGAAATCAAAAAAGCAATTCTCCTGATTTTCTCTTTCTTCTTTCTTTTCTCTCTCTTTTTTCTGTTCTATTCCGTTCTAGTCTTCTTCTTCTTTTCTATCAAACTCTACTCCTAATCTCTATTCTGGAATTTACCGAGAATATTATTCAATCATCTCTTTGTTGGAATTAAACCTAACAAAATAATTCAGAGATCGGGGGAAAAATTAAAAAGGAGAGCCTGCTGCAAGTGAGAGATGTCTGATTGGAAAACATACGAGTCTGCTAAGAAACAAAAAAAAAGGGTCTGTTGCTGCACTAGAAAAGGAGTCTGCAGCTGTTAAAAAGGAAATTTTTTTTTTTTGCTGTTATTGGAAGAAAAAATGTATTGTTGTTAAGAAGAAAGACAGAAGCCTACTGCTACCAATAAAAAAAGGGCTTTGCTCCAGAGTGGTGAAGAACAATGATTTTCTTGACCGCTTGGACTATTTGACTAGTGATGGACAATTAATCAAAAACTTCAGATGGTTAGCAATGACTTGATGCTTTTGGATATTGTTTGATTCTGAAATTGGGGTTGTGAAGAAGTCTCGTATGGTGATGGAAAATCTAGGCATTGATACCAACTCATGATGATGATGTGAATGGTGCTTTCTAGTTCTATTACTAACCAAATTGTCTGATTGCACTGCCAACTATGGTTCATGGCCAAGTGCCACCAATTGATAATGTGCAAACTCCACCTATGGTTCATAAACCTAGTTATGGGATCTGAATTTTTGTGACAGTTTACGTGATTAGGTAATCAGATATTTGAATACACAATGTAGTGAATGGCGAGAGTATAGCTTTTGCCTGTTTGGAAGGATACGATCTTAAGAATTCATTAGTTAACTGTTTCCAGTCATTGATTGGGCTTTTGTCATACATGTGATGGAGAGATTTATTCCAGTTCATCTTATGGAGAAATGTATTCAAGTGCTCTCGGCCCTGGGGATCAAACTTATACCCTTGAGTTCCACAAATTAGTTGGTTACTGTAATTTTGAGGATCTCCGGCATAACTTTGTGGGCTAAGGGTTCTACATCAATTGCCAAAATTAAAGCATCCACGATCTGAAAAATTAAAGCAATTATACCCCACTGAGCAAAAATAAATTAGGTAGATGTATCCTTCAATTGATTTCTACTGTGTGAACCATAAATTTAGGTCAGGAATAAGGGATTGAGAACTTAATGCTACAAAATGTTTCTGATATTTTTATATTACTCTTTAAGATTGCAAAATAATGCAAATGTCATAGAAAATAAAGTTTGATAGCACTTGAATCCTTTGTCATTGTTGCAGTGTTTCCGTCGACAAGGTGAGTCCACTTCTGTCAAGGGCCGCAATTTTAAGCGAGACGTGTTATTTAAACCAGGTTGGCTTGTAACCCGCTGAGTATGACTGCATGTAAATTGGAAATAAAGTCATGAGTTCTTGCCGTGCTGAATGATTCAAAATGCCAGTCGGTATTGGGAATGACCTTATCTGTGTAAATATAAAATGTGAAGTTTACTGGTCTTCATTTTGATCAAAGAAACAGGTGTAGACAAGGATTATCTGTAGGAAATTTTATTTTATTTTTGTCACATTCTATTATTCTAGTATTATCTTATGTTTAAAAATAATTTTGTTTTTCTAGACATTTGATTTGAAAAAGAGCATCTTCCAAACCTTTGTTTTTTTTTCAATAGTTTGTCATGGGGGTGCGAAATTGCTGTAAAAAGTAGAGAAAACTGGTGAAGAAAAGAAGAATGTAATGAATTGGTCAGAAAAATTCCAATTCGCTATTTTTTTATTAGATATTTTGTGTTCTTTGGATCCTTCTTTATGTTTCTATTTTATTTTATTTTTTTTATTTTTTTATCTGATTAGATTTTCCTAACACTAAATTCAATAAAATTTATCTTCAAAAATTAACAACAATTAAGAAAATAATTATCTTGAGGAATTATTTTCATTAAATGAAAACATATTTGAGTAAATTTTCTGTGTAGTTAACTCCAATTGAAAACAAGAAATTTGTTCTTTACTTTATTGGTCCAAAATAACACTTCTTAGTAAGTGTGTTACACTATCTTTTCATGTAATTGGGGCGGTCGCTGTTCAGTAGAACTGGCAATTTTTTATTTCGTGCGAAACTGTCTAAAAATAGTAATTTGAATTTAACATTAAATTAAAAAAATTTTGAACAATTCAAAAAATTTAGAGTCCAATAATTCATAATTCATGAATGAGTCAATATTCAAATGAATTGGACAAATTTAAATTGATTTACGAGTTTAATGTAAATTATTATAAATTTTTTATTAATTAATTAATATATTCAATAATAATAATATTTAATTGAAAATGTAATGTAAATAATAAATAGTAAATTTTTTAAGTTTATTTACGGATACGTGGTGGTTTGCCTTGTGTCTGTTGTTACGGAGAAAAGTTGAACAAATCATAGCATGTACTTTAAAGAGTCTGTACTGCAGTGCACAATTCGATCATACATAGCACTATATTTGGAAGGTTCATTTAAAAAAAAAAATCTCGTCTATCAGAAAATTTCAATAAAAATGGAAAAAAAAAATTAGATATTTGAAGGAGAAGATGTGGTGAAAGATAAAGAAATGGGTTGCAAGAAAAAAAAAATTGAAGATAATGGTGAATTGGTGATGGAAGTTGATGAGGTCAGACTAGTAGTATTCAAATTCAATTTGCTACTCCATTGGGTATTTTAACTAATGGAAATTTTAAAAGAAATCCATTTGGTTAAAAAATGAAATCGGTCAGTTTTGGATGGATACAGTGGGTATTGGGTTGGGTTGAAAAATAAAATGGATCAGCTTTAAATTGACTCAATGGGTATTTGTTTAGATTGAGTTAGATTTGGGTTAATTTTTTTTAACGAATTTGGATGAAAATTTGGATTTGGATCAATTTTGCCAGGTGTGTGCATATATATATATAATGATGCAAATTTATAACACATGCTTAGAAATATGACCAACATCAGTGTTTGCAATTGTTGCATTTAGCTTTCTTGTCTAGCACTGATGTATTGGCTTTGGGAAAACTAGGGCGTTTGGGTATTGTAAGGGTACTTCCAGTTGAATCATAATAATGTTAACTAGTATAATTATTTGCATGCTAGCTAGTGCCACTAATTTCTCATACTATTTAATGCTTTGTATATCACTAATATTTATTATTTTTAAATTATTTTTTATTATATTTTTAGAATTAACGGTTTAAGGTCTTAGATTTAGCATTTATTAGAGTTTATTCTTTACGATTTAGGAAGTAGGTTTTAGATTTTTAGGAGTTGGCATTTAAGGAATAGAGATTTTGGGTTTAAAGTTTAGATTTTTAAGGTTTAAATTTTTGAATCTATATATATATATATATATATATATATATATATATATATATATATATATATATATATATATATATATATATATATATATATATATATATATATATATGAAGGGTAATTTTTACAATATATTTTTTAATTTTTAATTAATAATTGTATGTATATATTTAAAGAAAACAATAAAATTTATGCATTTTTAGAAAATGTACCAGTTTCTTTTCAAAATTTTTTTGCCCACCTTTCAAATTTCAACCGTCCCAAAATATTATCTACTTTTTTCCCCTTATTACATTTTGTGTACAAGTTGTCTATTATAAACATATTCAATTTTTGTCTTATTAATTACAATTTAAATTTCTCATTCTTAATAACCACAATTTTAATAATTTAATAATATTTAATTACTCATTTTATATTTAATATAAATATAATAGGAAAGTTATAGAAAATTTTTGTATATCTTAACTATAATAACTATATGTCATAATATGTGTGAAAAAAATAGATAGAATGGGATTGGGAGGTATGAAAATTTATGATTAGTTTTATAATTTAATTATATTATTTTGTAGGAGTAAATTTAATTATATTATTATATGGGAGTTAATTTAATTAAAAAATAAGGTGTCAAAAAACGGCAACCAAGGGTGCCGTTTTCTGACATATGGACCCTACCTCCATTTTCAAATCTACTGCATTTTTTAGTTACGAAACGATGTTGTTTTTCCTTATATAAAAAATGGTATTATACCTTGCTGTTTTCTATGTAATTTTAAACCAATAGGTTGCCGTTTTCTGATACCTTATTTTTCTAAATACTTTTACTGTTACACCAATTCTCTAAATATTTATCAAAATTACATCTAAAATAAAAAAAAGCCCTATTATATTTGAAAAAAATAAACAAAACTGTAAATTTTTTTTAAACATATGCAAAGATGTATATTAGAAATAAATAAATGGAAATAAACTTATTATAAAAAAATGGATCCTAATTGTACTAAAATATGTGGAATTGGCACATTATTAAATCTCTACGTAAAAAATGCATTAAAAGACACTATTATTGCAGATTAAAACGAGACTCAATAGCTCACAGGCTTTCTTACAGACAGGATTGCTACCAGAATTTGACCGAAAGACGATTATTACTATAAATTATTAATAAGGTTATTTTGGTTAATGTTATAAAAATAGAAGATTATTTTTGTTTAAATATTTTTTTTATTCTCACTTTTATAAATAGTATAGATAGATAGTTTATATATAGTATTGATATAGTTAGGTTAGGGTTGTTGTTGTTGTTTTTTTTTTTTTTTTTGTAAGTTATCCCTAAATAAGTAAATATTTTCAACACCTTTGCAACCCTGGGCCACAAACTATCATGGGCCGAGCTCACAAAATACAGAATCTTTTCTTTCAGGCCCATTGGTTAAAGGCCGCTTAAAAACCCACCGCATCAGATAAAACCCTGCAAGACCCTATTATCCTTCTCTCTCTCTCTCTTAGGGTTTCTCTCACTGGAAAATGGCCACTCACCTTCTCCCTCGCTCTCTTCTCTGCAGGCCTACCAACAAAACCCTAATCTCTTCTCTCCTTTCTCGGTCCTTTTCTTCTCTCTCTACTCCCTCTCCTGCCTCGCGCTCTTTTTCCCTCCTCCGTGCTCTCCGCCCCCTCTCCGCAGCTGTCCATGTCGCTTCCTTGGCTCTCACCACTCGCTCACTCTCAACCAGAACAAGCACTTCTTCGCTCAATGATCCCAGCCCTAATTGGTCTAATAGGCCTCCCAAAGAGACAATCTTGTTAGATGGGTGTGATTTTGAACACTGGCTTGTGGTTATGGAGAAACCCGAAGGTGATCCTACCAGGGATGAGATTATTGATAGCTACATCAAAACCCTTGCAATGGTTGTTGGCAGGTATGGTCTTTATTTTCCAGGCCTTTTAATTAGCTGTTTCTTTTAATTTGTTTGTGGTTTTGGGTAATTAACTGCTGGTGTGGTCTGATTCAGTTGAAAAGTGTAGTGCTTTATGTTCTTGCAAATATGATTTTGTTTCGATTGATCATGATAGTACTACGAATTAGGTTGTGTAAGTATAGAAATTCGCTAGAAACATCATTTTATGGATATTGTTATCTTCCTGCTGATTGATGAGTTCTTTTTATTCAACAAGTGTAACTGGTATAAAGAGTTGAAAGGTTCTTTGGACAGCGCAGAATTGGGTAGTTCGCAGGTTGTCTTTCAAAGTGCTAACGGAACATTTTATAACTCTCTCTTTTAATTCACGCTATTTATTCCTTGTTCTGGTACAACTTTGGTGGAGGGAGGCATTGTTCTTATCATGTTTAGTTTTTCCTTTGTAAAACTATCTTAGTATAAATTTCATGTTTTCATTGGTGCAAAAAAGATGTGTTTTGGACGGTCATGGTAGCTTTAGTATTTCATTTAGCTATTACATTTTGGTTTCTTCCAGTATCTGCACATGTGGAAGTTTGCTTACTACATGCTGTTAATGTTGCTAAATTGGTATACTTTAAACAATTTATGTATTTCAATGACAGTGAGGAGGAAGCGAGGAAGAAGATATACTCAGTTTCAACTAGACACTATTTTGCTTTCGGAGCTCTTGTGTCTGAAGAACTCTCGTACAAGATAAAAGGTGCTTCTAGCTTCCAAGTGATTAGATATCATGCTACTGTTTGTTATGTCATTCTGATGTTTGATGAGTCTATTATGTGTATTTTCCTAAGAATTGCCTCGGGTTCGTTGGGTTCTTCCTGATTCATACTTGGATGTCAAGAACAAAGATTATGGAGGTAAGGTCTTTGCTCTGTTTATTTATATTTGACATGTTGCTGGAACTGTGTTTATGCATCTGTTTGCAGTAAAATATAGCAGTATCTTCAATCCAGGAACTGAAGATGGCCGTTGTTTTTATATTTGATCTCCGCATCTTACTGGTTTTAAGAGCAATATGATTGCTATGAATTTTTATTTTTATCTTTATTTGCTACAAGCATGTTGTCCTATATTTGAGGCAGACCTGCTGCGATCTTCTGGCTGCAATCAGGAATATGTTATGTTCTCTGATATTCCAAAATTAAACATTTGGAAAAGCCAATTTAAGCTGGGATGCTTTTGTGAGTTTTTAAGTTTTTGGTCTTGGATTTTGTTGCTCATGTTAACCCAATGATCCTTTCTTGATGGTCTGTGATCTACTAAATTATTTCTGGTGCAATATCAGACAACCTTCTTCTTGACTCGAGATAAATCCACAAATTATTAAGTTGCATATGCCTTGATATGGAAATGTGTTTGCCTTCTGTTCTGCATGTAGAAATATAGATTTATGTCAATATCTGCTTTCTGCCCTGCCCCTTGTCACACTTATCTGTTAAACTTCACTAATTTTTTTCCCCACAGTTAATCTGATCCTTTAAATTTTATTTTTTTTAAAAAAGTGCACCCAGTCACACACTTGTCTGCCTTTTGTGTTCTGTAAGCAATTAGCACTATGTCATACATCGTTTGAGCTTCATGGTTGTGTCTGTTACAGGAGAACCATTTATTGATGGGAAAGCTGTTCCATATGATCCAAAGTACCACGAAGAATGGGTCAGGAACAATGCTAGGGCAAATGAGAGAAATAGACGAAATGACAGGCCTCGCAATTTCGATAGGTCAAGAAACTATGAAAGGAGGAGGGAAAACATGCAGAACAGAGATTTCCAGAATACTAGGCCTCCTCCAATGGCTAATCAGGGAATGCAGAACCCTCCTCTGAACATGAGTGGACCAGGTGGGACCCCCCCTCCTCCCCCCAACAACTACATGGGCGGACCTACCCCTCCCCCTCCCTCAAACAACTACATGCGCGGACCTCCCCCTCCCCCTCCCTCAAACAACTACATGCGCGGACCTCCCCCTCCCCCTCCCTCAAACAACTACATGGGTGGACCCCCACCACCGCCACCAAACAGCTACATGGGTGGGCCTCCACCGCCGCCTCCTAACAACTACATGGGGGGGCGTCCACCTCCACCACCATCTGGCAACTACGTGGGTCAACAACATAATGTGCCTCAAAGCAACATGGGAGGTCCAGCTCCCAACAATATGGGAGGGATGCCCCCGAATCCAGGATGGTCAAATAATATGCAAGGGAACTTCCCGAATAACTACAATACAAACAGGGATGGAAGCGTGCCTGGTGGAAATCCCTATCAGTCATAATTTGATTTCTGGAAATAATAGGTATGCTGTGTAGATATTGAGGGGTCGTTTTTTTTGTCGTCCTTGAAGGCTACTCTTGTTCACTTTTCATCATGTTTGACATGGTGCTTTTATTAGTGATACTTTATTAAATGTGGTTAATTCTTAAAATAGAATGCGTTATAGACTCTCTGTTGCGACCTGCCCAATCGAGGTGCTGGTGGTTAAATCTGATGGTGAATAGGAGTCGGTGGTAATCGACATAGGAGAGTGTTTGCTAAAAATTTGGACCGTTAATCTCTTGTTAGCAGCATATTATATATATATCATGATTTGCAATGGTTTATTAATGTATGGTATGGAATTTTATCTTGCTCGGGAAGATGGGCGAGCGGATGGTTAAGGTTTCACTCTAGACTTTCAGGTGGTTATTTCATGGTATGAAAATAATGAAAACATTCCATTCTTTTTGGACTCATTAAGCAGGGATGAGTGGGGTAATCGGTTTATTAATAATTTTATTTTATTAATTAGTCTATTAATAATTTAATTTTATTAATTTTGATTAATTGTGATATTCGTTTTAGTTTTTAATTAATAATTTTAGATAGAGTTACTAGTTAATTATTAAAAAAATATATATTAATTTTAATTAATTTATTAAAAATATGTATTATAATAATATTTTAAAAAATTTATATATTATAATAGTTATGAAGCAAGTGTAAAAATTAAAATATAATAGATAAATTGATTAATTATTAGTTATGGTTAAGTAAAAATTTAATTTTAAATTTTCAATTTGATACACACATATATGTGTATATGTGTATACACACGTGTGTGTGTACACACACTGTATAATTCACTTTGTGGTAATTACAATAGGCAGTCTCATTTTTAATTGCTGCTCTAATCAATAATCCTTTTTAGTTGTTATAATGCTTGGTTAGCATTAATGCACCACATTATCATAGTTTATTTATTAAAAAAAGTAATATTATTAAATGACTGTATTAAGCTAAAATAATCACATTTACATGGAAGCCGTTTTGAAAGATGAACAATTTTATCAGCTTTACAATTTTATGAAAGCTTGAAACAGATCAGTGTATTTTGTCTCTTAAATCATTGGGTATGGAGATCAATTGTATGCAAAGAAAATAATAATTAAAAAATTGTAATAATTTTTAGTGATAGAATAGCGATAGAAGGTACCATCGTGAATTTTTTATTGATGGGTGATTTTAGCAATGGAGATTGATTTCCATTGGTAATTTTGGTCAATTCAAGATATTATACATTTGGTGGATTTATTATCCATTGCTAAATTTAGCAATGGAATTGAAAAATCCGTTGCTAAATTTAGCAACGAAAATGAATTCCGTTGCTAAAACATAACAACGGTCAAATTTGCAACCACTTGTTTGGTTGCGAATTTTCATTGCTAATTTTAATTTGCAACGAAAAATCAACAATTTTCGTTGCTATTTTATGATTTTCTTATAGTGCATTATACTGCCAAAATTTGTATGAAAGGATTAATAACTTAATTGATCGAATGATAAAGTTGCGACATAAGGCAAATAACAATAATGGGCGATTTAGAAATGGCATCGATAACCGGTAACCAAAATTTAACTTAAGAATCTATTATTATTATTATTATTATTATTAATTTAGTCATTAATCAGTGAAATTGGATGATAATTAATTAGAATAACTACGAAAATTCTTAGCAAATGGATGGTAACCTTGCAAATTGGAGAATGAACTTAGGAACCAAACGATAAATGGAGCCGGTAACCACCAACAACAAAGATGAACTAGTGTAATAACCTAGTGTCGTCATAGATAACAATATATCATGTACGAAAATTACGAGTAAATGTAGGGCGTTACATTACAATTCTCTACCCCTTAAAGAATTTTGTTCTCGAAATTCATACCTGAAACCTTTATTCATATACCTCTCTATCACTCCTAGACCACTGTATCTATCACAATCAAATTTCATTGAATCCTATATTTACTAGCTTCTCTTGTTCTTTTCTTTAACTTGATTCACTTTTCATTTAACTTTATCTCCAAATAAGGGCAACCTTATCATACTACTATATCATTACTATGCTCAACGTATATCCTATCAGTTTCCTTTTTCAGTTGAGGCCTGTACATGTAATATGATGGTATGCTATGAGTGAATGATGCTTTCATGTATACAATAAAATGTAGAAGCGTGCTCTCGTATAATGCACATGTTTGCCCAATCCCATCTATGAAATGTTTGCTCAATTGCCCACACCTGTTAAGGAATTACTAACAGGTATAAAGAGCATTGTAATCAACCTTAATTTCTCCTCACAACAACTTCAAATATGGAGAATCTTATCCCCTATACATAAAATCTTTCACATGTACCATATTGAAAGTAACCTCTACATATTCTATTAACACACTTACACTATAATATAAATACTAGTCATATATGCATTTCATACCATTTACTATTCAGTCCGAACTTAAGTTCCCATTAATATACTATCATACATTTAGGTTGCTTTCAAAAGTTCCATCTTATCTAATATTCCAAAAGTGTATACATGCATTTCTAACAATCCTTCTACAAATGATGTCGATGTCTCATCTCAAGTAACAACAATAGAATCAGGTTCATATAAATTCAAGACCTAGAAGTTACTGATTTCTCTAATCTCTTTCCAATATTATCCATTTCTCCTTCCATTAATCTATAACAAAGCAAAATAGGGATATCTACATTAGGCCAACCCTCTAAAACTTCCTATAATAACCATTTCATGACTCTTATTGACCATAAACGACTAAACCTAAGCTCTAATACCAATAATTGTAACCCCCTTATTCCATAATCAAGCTTTTACCATATAATAAATATGTACTTAACAAATTAATCTTTAAGTGACTTTAAAGCAACAACTATGACCGTAACTCTTTACTTCCAGTATAAGCTCAAGTAAACTATGGCATTAAGTACATTAAATACTATATCAAAATGAACTTACAACAACATCTCTTTACATTTATAAACTTCTATTCAATAAGAACATCTATACCGTACAAAATTCTTAGTACAATTAAGAATTGGTAAACCTTAAATCCTCAAAATAAATACTTCAAAAATAAACTCTTTTTTGACTCGTGTTGGTCGTCCCGTTGCAGATATCATCCCTGAGAATAAGTCCTATCTTGACGACCTACAGGGATAAAAACCCGTGTTAAGCTATAAAGCTTAGTGGGGAATAACAATATGTAGACGACCTCATTCAAACATCATCGAAACAATCACATGCACTTAAAGCAAGAAACCTTTAAACATACATGTTTACTATGATAAACAATAGGTGATAAGTTCAGGGCATTTTAGCATATTTAGCAATCACATTTAAGTTTATATTCCATCTCTTATTATTAATTAATTCCTTACTTATCAATTTCATAACTGTCTTGCACATAGTCATATAGCTTTTAATATCATAAACAATAAGTTGATTTCCTCATTTCATATAATTCACTGACTAATTAAGGTGTGAATTACTCAACTTTCACATATGTTTCAATAAGTTAATTAACTAGATTCACATACATATAAACATATTCTTATGTATTAATTTTTGTACATACCAATATATGTATACTTTACTACTTTAAGTATCCACCACATCTATTCATAGACTTAATGTTAATATAATCATTATGCCATCATTTTCATCCCTTAAGTGCGGTTGGAGATCACTATTATATTTAGATAAACACTATATCATTTCTCGCCTATATACTAAATCAATCATGTACACTAGTTATAAATTCCTAACAAAGTCATTATTCTTGCTATACCATTTTCCATGTCTCCTTGTATATATTTCTAATTTTCATAATGCGTAGATATATTTATTTACTTCTATATCAATCTAAAAGTTGCATACATATACTCTAAGTTCATAATCCATTAGTGTTTATGTATAACAAGTCATACACATCATTATTCAATGCTAAACAAACAACATGAATATATAAGGAATACATCTTAGTTAATATAACTATTAAAAGACATCATACTTCACAAGTATAAACACATGTAACTTGTTTTCCTAAGTATAGGAAACATTTGAAAATTAACTTAATGATTCATAACTTTAATATACAAGGAGTCTTGCAAATCACTTATCAACACTAAGTAATTAACATGTAATTATAGGGAACGTACATTCACTAATATAATTATTGATAAGACAGTAATGATGTACAATTTCAATATGTGTATAGCTTATAATTCCAGTATGTACATGCGGTACTGTATGCTGTAAATATACATATATGAAATGTAATCTCCTTAAGTATCATGTTTTCCATATAAATTATAGAGATGTCATGTAAAGATCATATTAAGTACTGTTATGCTTTTTTATCATTTAGTTTAATATAATGCTTTTCTTTACTTTGAAATAGGCCTGCACTTTCCTAAAAAAGTGGATAACGGGTGGTACATATGGTACCCAAAGGTATGAAATGTAGGGATACCCAAAGGTATAAATCATATGGACCTAAACGGGGTAAAACTATACTCTAGACCGATTAAGCCCAAACGGCATCGGCCACAACCCAAACGGGGCTATTTATGATCCAAACGGGACCATTTATGACCCAAACAGGGTGAAAATTATATTATTGTAGCCGTAAGGTACCTTTATATGCATGCGTATCTATCCACATCCTAGACACAATGTAGGCAGTTAAATCTCTTTACTTTACTTAACTCTGCTCAAACATATACATATATGTACATGCATACTCATGTGTAACTATGTAAAAGGATAATCATATATCTATTCATGTATAACTTTTCTTTAAACATGTGATCATGTACACTATTGGGTATTTCTATTCTTTACTTGAAATTAGTTCAAGGCATGTAATCTCTTTCCAATCATGTACATATATATATGTATATACATCTATTTATAACTATGAGCATGATATTGCATACATGTTTGAGTATAGATATGGTACATTTGTAATCCATAGAAAGGCATGTAAAATCATCATATACATATGAAAGTGATACTTATCATCATTATATTCTAAGCTTCTTTATTCCAAATAGTGTATGTGTGTATGTCTGTAACATATTTTCTTTAATGTGTACTTTACAATTAAATTCACATAATAGCATGTTTATATCTTCATGTTTACACACACACACACATAAATTACTAATATCCTTATACGATATATTTATCATCAATATAATTATATAGAAATAACATATATATGCATTATTATTATTTCATAAACGGACATCTATACCATCTACTATGTAACAATACTATACATCTTATAATTACAACACATCATCATTTATCAAACTTAGATTGGTTTGTTAAACATATATGATCAAATTATTATATTCAATAATGACTACTCAATTATACACATCATACCTTTTTTTCAAGGTTATCACTTAATCCTTATGTGCTCATATTTTTTTCATATCTATGCACATACATATATGTATATATAGATCTATAGATATGTAGACATGTAAATATGCACACATTGAGGTAAAGGTGGACCCAATGGGGCTGCATTCGCTCGAGGCAATGCCCCAGCTCTCCCAGCTTCATACAGGCCATCTTTGACCAAGGCTTATGTAGTCATAGCTCGGGAGGAACAAGATGCTCCAGATGTGATTATAGGTAAGTTTTACCTGTTTGGTGATACTTTTTGTGCACTGATAGATCCTGGGTCTGTACATTCATATTTGAGCACTAGAGTTGTACGGGAAAAGGGGTTAGAAAAAAGCACAGTTAGATCAAGATAGTTTGGTAAGTAACCCTTTGAGGCATAGTGTGGTTATGAACAGGGTATATAGGGATTGTCCTATCCAGATACAGCAGACTACCTTCCCTATAAATCTGATTGAACTTCCATTTCACGAGTTTGATATTATCTTAGGCATGGATTGGCTCCATAAATACTAGGCAATTATCGATTGTCGTTTGAAAAGGATCACTTTGAAAACCCCGAAAGATCAAGAAATTATGGTTATAGGGGAACGATTTGACTTCTTATCTAATGTCATCTTAGCCACTGCAGCGCAAAAGTGTATTAGAAAAGGGTATACGACTTATTTGGCCTTTGTTACTGAATCTGAGGCTCAAAAGCTGCAAGTTAGTGATGTGCCTGCAGTTAGATACTTCCCTGATGTTTTTCCTGATGAATTAACAGGATTACCCCTAATAAGAAAAGTTGAATTTAGCATTTATGTGTTACCTTGTACAACACCTATTGCCATGTATCCTTATCGTATGGCACCAGCAGAATTGAAAGAACCGAAGATTCAACTATGGGAATTGTTAGAAAAAGGATTCATCCTTCTGAGTATTTCCCCCTGGGGAGCCCTAATGCTATTTGTAAAGAAGAAATATGTGTCTCTCAGACTATGCATTGACTATAGGCAACTGAATAAAGTCACCATCAAAAATAAATACCTATTACCCAAAATCGACGATTTGTTTGATCAACTAAGGGGTGCTAGTACATTTTCAAAAATTAACCTGAGATCGGGCTACTACAAGCTTGGGGTAAAGGAAGTAGACATTCCTAAAACTGCTTTCTGTAAGAGGTATATACATTATGAATTTATAGTTATACCTTTTGGTCTCACTAATGTACCAGCTGCTTTCATAGATTTGATGAACCGTATCTTTCATTCTTATATGGACCAATTCATGGTGGTATTTATTGATGACATCTTGATTTATTCTAAGACACCAGAAGAATATGATTGACATTTAAGAATTATACTGCAAACACTGAGGGACAAGTAGCTATATGCTAAATTCAGAAAATGTGAGTTTTGGCTGAATGAAGTTGCTTTCCTTGGTCACGTAGTTTCAACCGAAGGGATTAAGGTAGATCCCACAAAAATTAAAGCTGTACTTAATTGGAAGCCACCTAAAAATATTCCAAAAGTCCAAAGTTTTCTTGGATTAGCTGGGTATTACAATCGATTTGTGAAAGGATTTTCTATGATAACCTCCCCACCTACCAAGTTACTACAGAAGAATGCCAGATTTGAATGGACTGACAAATGTTAGCAAAGTTTTGAGAAGCTAAAAAGTATGTTGACTGAGGCTCCTGTTGTTACTCAACCCATTTCAGGTAAGCCTTACGTCACTTATAGTGATGCCTTTAAGAATGGATTAGGGTGTGTGCTTATGCAAGAAGGAAAGGTGGTGGCATATGCTTCCAGACAGTTAAAGCCACACGAAAGAAATTACCCTACCCATGATCTGGAGCTAGTAGCTATTGTGTTTGCTTTGAAGATATGGAGACACTATCTATATGGGGAGAAGTGTTACATTTATATTGACCATAAAAGTCTGAAATATCTGCCTACATAGAAAGAACTCAACCTACGACAAAGACGATGGCTGGAACTCATCAAGGATTATGATTGCTTGATTGACTACCATCCTGGCAAGGCAAATATGGTAGTTGATGCACTCAGCAAGAAGCATTTTATGGCCCTACGAGCCATGAAGGTGAAATTAAATACAACACAGGATGGGTCACTCGTGGCTAAAATACAAATGAAACCAGATTGGCTTTAACGAGTAAAGGCTGCTCAGAGACAAGGTGAAAGGCTAGCCTCTATTATTTCCCATCCTCAAACACAGGCAGGTAAAAGTATTGAGTTTTCCCTGGGTCGTGATAATTGCTTGTACTATAAAGGTAGAATATGTGTACCCAGTGATGCAGAATTAAAGAAAAATATATTGACAGAAGATCACAGTAGCCCCTATGCTATGCATCCCGACAGTAATAAAATATATCAAGAATTAAAGAAATCATACTAGTGGCTGGGGATGAAGAAAGAGATAACAGATTTTGTAACAAAATGTTCAATTTGTCAACAGTTTAAGGCTAAACATCAAGTACCTTCGGGGCTATTACATCCTATCACTATGGATTTTGTATCTGGTTTACCACTTACGAGGAGACAACATGACTCCATTTGGGTGATTGTGGATAGGATGACTAAGTCAGCTCACTTTCTCCCAGTGAGATTAGATTTCTCTCTATCTCGACTTGCAAAAATTTATATGAATGAGGTTGTAAGGCTTCATGGTGTTCCAATATCTATAATTTCTGACAAGGACCCACGATTTACTTCCAAATTCTAGCAAAAACTTCAAAAAGCACTGGGAACCCACTTAGATTATAGTAAAACCTTCCACCGACAAACAGATGGCCAGTCCAAGCGGGTGATATAGATATTAGAAGATATGTTGTGGTATTGTGTGTTAGAATTTGGAGGTAGTTGGGAAAGATATCTTTCATTAACTGAATTCACCTATAACAATAACTTTATGCTGGATGGAATTGAGTGAAAGCAAGTTAGTGGGATCCAACTTGATTAAAGAAACAAAGAAAAAGGTGAAGCTGATTAGAGGCAACTTGAAGACAGCGACAGACCAACAAAAGTCATATGCCGATTTGAAGAGAAAGGACATAGAATTAAATGTGGGGGATAAAGTATTTGTAAAATTTTTGCCATGGCAGAAGATCCTTCGATTTGGTAAAAAGGGAAAGCTCAACCCTAGATTCATTGGACCTTATGAGATAACACAGTGCGTGGGACTAGTGGCATACAAGTTAAAGCTACCTTCTGAATTGGAGAGGATCCATGACGTATTCCATGTTTCTATGCTAAGGAAATATTGTTTGGATCCTTCTCATGTTATTACATTAGAAGAAATACAGTTGAGGCCTGACTTGTCTTATGATGAAGAACCAATGAGGATTTTAGCACGGAAAACCAAGCAACTACGGAATAAACAGATCCCATTAGTCAAAGTACTTTGGACATACCACAATGTGGAAGAAGCTACCTGGGAACCTGAGGAGGCAATGAGACAACAGTACTTCCACTTATTTGGTCTAGGTAAATTTCGAGGATGAAATTTTTATTTAAAGGGGGGAATGCTGTAACATCCCAATTTTACATCTGTCATGTATATTGAGTTACAGAGTATGAAAAATTACCCTAGGTTAAATTTTGGGAAAATCGGAGTTAAATGGGGCGAGAAAACCCGATAACAAGTATAAAGGGATAATTGTATCGGGACCGAAAAACCCGAGACAGGGGACTTGGTGGATAGTGTAACCTAAGATTAAGACATGAAATTACAGGTTGAACGGAGTCTAGTGATGCAATTTGAGGAGAAACTGAGGTCAAATAGGTCACCAAACTGGATAAATAAAGGAAAATTTCATGGGTTTACCTAAGGTTGACCAAAAATTTGATCAAGCGATTGAGGAATCTAGAGATCTTTGATTGCTCCCATATTTCATATATACCATATAAATAATGTAAAGACACCCTAGGAACTAAAAAATAGTAATTCTAACAATTCTAGAATTTCGAGTTTTGAACCGACTACGCAGGCTATCGGGGCTAAAAGTATATTGAAAAGATGTCATAATGAGCTGAAAGTTTAACCAAATATTCTTAAATATGTAGGGATACTTGGTAAAAAATTTAGGGCAATTTGATATTGGGAACAAAAATTCATATTTTAGGGTGTAAAATCGAAATCGAGTCATTTGGAGGGCCAAACCCATGAATTTCACCATAGAAAGATACATGGCTTATTAATATAAATCCATGATCAAGTGTTAGTGAGCCTAGACCATTAGGATAAGCCTAACTCGGTGTATGGGCAACAAGTGACAAAAATTAAGGCCCTTAGATTTAGTAGAGAATGAATGAATCTTGCCCCCTCCTTTGGTAAACTCAAAGACACCCTATAATAGCTCCTAAAAAAATAAAAGAAACCCAAAAATGTTTACAAATTCCCCCTTATTTTCTTCAAAATTTGAACTTCCCTTTTTCTTTTCCTTTCCTCAATTTTTCTTTATCTCAAGCTTTCTCTCTCTAAATCACAAGCCCTAATTGCAATCTTAAGCTCAAAAATTCATCCTCTTTATCTTGGAAAGGATTTTTTTTATCAAAAGGAGGCCAAGAAATCAGGGATTTGAGGTAAGAACCCTAAGGTGATGTTTTGTGATTTCTTGAGTTTTAGGTGGAATTTGAAGGTAAAATTCCATAGGCATATAGAATTGGACTAGAAGATTATAGTAGTGATTTCACTAATTTAGTTGAATTTTCCATGATTTTTAAATTATGTAACTATGCTAAATTGCATGAAATGATGAAATAAATTAAATTAATGTGATATAATGTTAATTGGAGTCATTAGGAACTTAATTAAGTGAAGAAACTAAATTAAAAGTGAGTGAAGCTAAGTCGGCTGAATATGGTACCTTAGGGCACCTTAATATAAATTGACCTTTAATTGGGTGTTTAATGATAATTGAATGAATTAAGTTATAAGGAATGTAATTACATTGATTGGAATAAATTTTGAGAATTTTATTTAATTATGACATAGTTACATAATGATGGAACTTATGGAAACCTAAAAATATTCATATGAAAATGGTATATTTCACTACATTATGTCATAAAAGGGATGTACAAATGTGTATGGCATAAAAAGGAAGGATAAAACAATGTGTAAGTGTGAGGCCTTTAAGTGGCCGAATGGTACATATGTAGATAATGCCATGTTTTAATTATATTTTTGTATTAATGTGTGTATAATTACGAAATGTATTAAGTTATGAGCTTGAATGAATGGAAATGAAATTATGACAATGTTAATATAATGTTTTTAGTATGTAAAATAGTGTAAAAATAATGTGAAGAAAGAAAATGCAATAATTTATTATGCTCTTAGTACTCAGTGGGTAACCCAAGACCTTAGGATAGTATGGCTAGCCATAGGGCACTCACTCTGTGGTTTCTGTATACTGTACTACCTTACTGTTACTCTACTATTACTGTACTGAAAAAGTGAGATTACACTGTTAGCCGTCTCATTACACTAATAAACTGGGGAGTAGTATCATGCCTTAGCGGTATGATTGCTTCGGCCTACTGAATTTGCTCATCCGCTTATTCGGTTCATGATTTTTCTATTGTCTACAACTAGGGGCAAAATGGTAATTTTGCATGAAACTGTGAAAAAAGGGGTATTTACGGCCTTTACAATATTAAAAATGTGAATAAGAATGAAATAAGGTGAAAAATGAGATATATATGTTCAATAAGGGCAAAAACATAATTACACGATTAACTGAGGGCAAAATGGTCAGTCCATGGTAAAAATGTGGTTCAATGGCTAAGACAGATAATTTGACTAAAAAGGGAAAAATAGTAATTAAGAAAAGTCATAGGGACTAAATGGAAATTTTTCATCTAAGAAAAAATTTTAAGGACCAAAATATAATTTTTGTAATTAAAACAAACAGAAATCAAAGGGAGTCGATCGGGTCAAAATTGGAGTTAAATTAGTTAAATGGGTGAAAAGTCAACAAAAAAGTCAAAATTCGGTCCAAATTGAAAAAGTCAAATTTCAAGGGTATAATTGAAATTTTTCACTCAAAATGGTGAAATTGCTAAATTAGATGTAAAAGAAATTTTTTTGAGCCAATCAGGAGAAAATTTTAATATAAGGAGAATAAATTTGAAATTTATGAAATCTGAGAATTTCATTAAATTATTAATGAATTTATTGATCTAAATGTATAGAATATATTAAGTGAAATTTTATGTAAATGTATCCACTACTAAGCAACTATATTGCTTAGCATATAGTTTCATGTGACTACGCACAGGGATGGGTGTAGCCATCTAGCACCAGAGATCGACAGTGGCATGTACAGAGTAGAAGAACTTTAGTTATATTTTGGGTTGTAAAAATTTTTCATAATTATCAAGTACCTTATGGAGTTTATCTACAATAACTTATGATTGTAGTAAATTTAACGGTTGGTGTGCTTGAAGCGATACCTTTATTTGACTGCGTGATGAGTTATATTGAAGTGTTTTATTGATTGTTTGAAGTTTGGGAGTTGGAGAAATAATTTTTGGGAGTATAATTTGAATATTGCAGATTTGGGCAGCATGAATATTAAGCTGTCATGCTGCTGGATTTTCTCAAATTAGATAATAGATTAACTATAATAGAAACACTAATAAAATAATTTGAACTCAGAAATTGTATAATGGGCGTTACAACTTCCTTTAAATTCACAATTAGTTTTACATTAAAGTGTTTCCATTTCTCTATATACTTGCACTATTTTGTAAACCAATTCTTCATTGTTAAATTAGTCTACATATCTTTAGTTTCTCTTTTAAAGCCTATTAGAATTATAAATATATTAATTTAATGCCCTTTTAAACAAACATGTTAGTTGAGTTCTTAAATAATTTATCAAAGTGATTTAAATAGTCTTTCAAGTAATTATATGAGATGACATTTCAAAATTCCATGGATAGATTCTACTGACTAGCTTGCACACTAAATTAGATGTATTAAATGACCATTTTAGAAGAAATGATCTTCTATTAACATATTCCTCTATATTCTTAGTTTTTGGAACATTAAAAATCAACTCATTATCACTTTGAAATATCAAGATAATCAAGAAAAATTATAAGCTGTTCCCACTACCAAGGCAGTAGGTATATCTGATTTAAAGCTAGTATGTGACCAATTTAGAGATAAAATTAAAATTCAATTTCCACATATGAAACTTAGATATGGGAGTCTATTTTATAACCCAACTAGAATTATCAAATTTGCTACTCTACGACTCAAATTATAAGCAAAACACTCCTATTAAGTCAAACTATCCTAAAGACAGATTTTGATATCATTTTGAAAATTTGTAGAATAAAAATGGGTGTATAATTAGATAAACATTCCTTCATAAGAATAGTGTTCCTATATGTATAGTTTATCTAGATTTTTGTGTCATAGCATTTAGACCTCTCTACCAAGAGTTATGTCTGAAATACTACCATTTGCTCACTATAATAGGACATCAGCTCATATCTAACTTCAACTTTAAATTAAACATACTTAGATGCAGAATCAAACTTAGGTTTCCTATACAATATTGTAGGTCCATATCTTAAGGGTAATTACCAACTAGAAAAACCAAATTTAGAGCGTATAACTTGAAATATGCTCAAAATACAGAAACCAGTTCCTAGTGAACCAAGATAGATTGTACATCTTAAGTCTTCATCAAACAAACACATGCATTATATAAATCTTGTAGATCTCATCTTTATGATTGTATTACTAAATAAATAAACATCCATTATAGATTTTAATTCACATTTCCATCAGTAATAATCACATGCAAAATTGAGAGAATTCCCTAACCTTTTATGCACACTAAATCTTTATCAAATCCTCTTTTTTCCTTGTCTTCATCTTTTTTCCTTTTTACTTGCAATGGCAGTCCTTTTTACTTGAAAACTCAAATAAAAATCATTTTTATGCCAAGTGATCTCAATGAAACTTATTCCCCTATGTTTTTATTTTCCATAACATTTAAAATCATCTTAAAATCATCTCTTTAACTCAAGTTATTGGCAAATCACTAAGGACTGCTCTAATGACCCGCCAACTAAAAAGGGGCTACTGTTTTGGGCATTTTTGAGGGCCTTAGGGGCAAAATTTCATTATTATTATTTCTATAGCATTTTTAGGCACAGATGTCCCGGTTCTATCTCATTTACAATCATCAAATTCGGAGTTCACAAACTTAACCTATGATCGTAATAGTCACTGGAGGTCAATCCAAATTTCTAGACAACATTGCTTAACATTTTAATTTCTTTACATGCAAAATCATATGATGATCTACACATGCATGGCCTGCCATTCTCAATTTCTACTTCATCAATGTAAACACATGCAAGATCAAAATAATTCCCATACCTTGTAATTGAAAAAAAATATCACATATATGCAAATTATTTTCAAAGTTCAAATCCCATACCTCTATCAAACATCTACTCTTCTTACTTGATCAAAATGCCTTTGCCCTTTCCTTTTCCTTTGCTCCTTCCACCTTATTCTTCTCCTTTAATAACAATTCATTCTCCTAACATAAACTTCCATCATTTTACTCAATCCATCATCAACCAAATAAGAAGATGGAGAAGAAGAGATTATGAAAATCAAATTAATATAATTATCTTAATGCTATACACACTTAATTGCTCTTGAATAATCAACATGGAAACTTCAATTATTTATCTTTAGTGAGAATGAAAGAGAAGAAAATAAGGATTCTTCTCTTCAAATTTTTGCCCCACTCTCCTTTCTCTCTTAAATTTCTCTTTCTTTTATACCACTTTCATCTTTTATACTTTAAAGGAAAAATTCCTTTGTTGGTCCCTCAAAAATTTAAATGTTCCACTAATTTCTCCCTAACTTTTACATGTTACACCAATAACTCTCATCTATTTTCATGTTATACATTGACCTCTCCATTTTATACTTCTCTTAAATTAACCTCTCAATTCATTCTTTTATTCACATTTAACTATTAAGATGCCGTATTTATAAATTGACCCCTAAACTAATACTTCATACTTCAATTACACCCTTGAATATTATTAAACCAACAATAATAATTTAATTATGCCCTTATAAAATTCATACCATATGATTCACACATATTAATCACATAATTAATTACAACTAATAACATTTATGCCCCAATCAATATCTTAACCATATTTTGCTCCAAATATGCACACTATATACCATATTATCAATTGACTATTGTATACTTTATCACATAAGACCATGAATTCATTAGATCTTAACTATTAATATTTGATCCAATAATGCTTAATTAGACTTTAATAACATGTAATTGCCCTTGAATTCTACTAGGACCTATTTTGGGTCCTTACAATCACCATTCCCTTCAGTAGCCAGGAAAGAGAAAAATAATAAGCAATTGGAGTTCTTAATTATGTTCAAGAAAGTGCATGTTAACTTGCCATTAGCTGGAGCTTTACTCCATAAGCCAAAGTACGCAAAGTTAATGAAATAATTGTGCTCAAATGAAAAGAAACTAAAAGGGATAGGTACTATTCGATCAGTTGTTTGAGAGTTATAATGCTATTCTCACAAATAAATCCTAGCTAAATTAAAGGACCTAGGGAGTTTTATACTACACTATGAACTAGGGGAAATTTTATGGGAAATGCATTGTCTAATTTGGGAGCAAGAAAAAATCTAATGCCATATTCTCTATGCAGGAAGTTAAAGCTAGTTGACATTAAAAAGACTAGGATGATGCTTTAATTGGCAAATCGTTTAGTCAAACATCCTAAGGGAATCATAGAGGTTTTATTGGTCAGAATGGGAAACTTTATATTTCCAGTAGATTTTGTGGTCATGGACATGGATGAAGATAGAAAAGAGGAAGACCGTTCCTAAATGCAGCTAGAGCATTGATGGATGTACATGAACAGACTGTGACTGTAAGGGCCCAAAATAGGCCCTAGTAGAATTCAAGGGGATTATCATGTTATTAAGGTCAAAGCAAGATTTATTAGAGGAATTATTATAAGTTAAGACCTTATGGATTAATGGTCTTATATGGCAAAGGGTTAGAGAATTAATTAAAATTTTGATATACAAGTGTGCAATTGAAAAAGAAATTTTAGTTAAGTGGTCTATTGTAATATAATTTAGTATTAGTGGGTCAAATTAATAAAATAAAGGAAGATGGGGTGAAATTAAGGAAAAGAAATTAAGCATGGGGTCAAATTTGAAAGAAATAAACAAATGGGGACACATTTCTAACATGCAAATAGATAAGGGAGCATAAGGGTACTTTGCCCTTCTATTTAAGTGCTAGAAATCTTGCATGTTGGAGAGAGAAAACATTTTCTTGGTTCTTGAGTGGGGGAGGATAAATTTTGCAAGGAAAAGAAGAAACAAATTCAGATACTTCCCATCTCTCATCTCTCTTTACAAGGTCCTTCATCTCTACTCCTTTTAATTCTTTAAGATAAACTCTCTTGCATGTGGATGATTTAGAATTTTTTAGTGGAATCATCAAGGTATGGAGTCAAGACTTTAATTAATTTATCTCATCTTTTTCTCCTTTTATCTTGTCAGATGGCTTTCCTAAGGAGAATGAATGCTATAATTTTGATACATAATGGTATAAAAACATGATTTGTAGAGGAGAAAGCTAAGAAGAAGAAGAAAGGCAAAGAGGCAGCTAAAGATCGTAGCTAGGTGGTGATTCAACCAAGGTATGAGAATTTATGTCTTATGGTTGTGTAAGGCCCCAATTAGGACTAGTTAAAAATGCATGATTAAATGAAATTATATTGATTAAGATCAAATTTAATATGTGAAATTCGTATTTAAGTTGTAGGCGAGTGATAATTTTATTTTATTACATAAATTGAATGTAAATTATTTAGCATAAAAATATTTAAGGGTGAAATTAAAGTGTAGAATAATAAGTGTGGGGTCAATTTGTAAATGTGGCACATGTGTGGTCAATTTTAAAAAGGTAGAGATAAGTTGGGGTTAAGGTTATAAGGAATTAAAAGAAGGGGATAGTTTCATTACATGCCAAAAGGTGGAGGACTAAAAGGGAACTTCTCCACCCTTTATAAAGTTGAAGTTGTTGCGTGTAAGAGAGAGAAAGGTGCTCATTTGGTTCTTTCGGCACCCTTTATAAATTAGACTTATATCTCTAAAATTTATATGGAGAAAGCATAAATTGATTCTATTTCTAAGAATGTTAAAAATTAACTTTAATTTGGAATAGTTGACAACACTATTTTTAGAAATAGTTCTTAGTATTTTTGCGATTTCCTGAGATTTAGGTATGCGAATTAAGTAATTCTAGTTGGGTTATAAAATAGAATCCCATATATACCTTTTCTATGAAGAAAGCAAAGTCTAAATATGCCTGTAAATCTACTTAAATTTAATTTGAAAACCGAAATCCTGTGCTGCCTACCATAATGAACAGTCATTAGTAATTTCTAATTATCTTGAGTTATTGAAATGATATTGCAATGATTCTTGATGTTTCAGAAACTAAAAATAGAGAGGACCAAATTTGTAGAGTACCATTATTTTCTGAAAATGCCATTTAGAAGGTCAAAAATCGCTCACAAATTGAACTTGGAAAAACTGTCACTGCCATATCATGAGTCACACAACTGCCACAACTCATGACAATGTGTTCTCTATCATGATTCGGACTTTTTCATGAGTTGTGACTTCCTTTTGTCCTAGTCACCCCTTTAGGTCTCTAAATTGATACTAAAGCTTGTTTAGGCCTTCCTAAACACTTTTAGTGCATTGGAAGCATAAAGATAAAGGTTTTAAATAAGAATTACGTGTGATTTTCAAGTCCCAAATTGATAGTAAAGTCCATATAAACCTTTTTAAATAATTATAGAGCATATATTGACATAGAAATAATACATAATGAGGGACACATACATTAAATATTTGATAATATCTTAGTGTAAAGTAATTAACATGATCAAAAGTTGAAATAAGTACATAGAAATTGTAAGCTAAGGTAAATTATTATTTACCATATATATATGATAACATGAATATGATATGATGTGATGGCTATATGTCATGCCTATATGTTGTTATGCCAAATGTATAGTCACAAGGATAATGTGGGCAAAGTGTATAAATTATTTTATGAATTGTGAATATATGTTGATGCACCAGAGAAGATATATTTTCTTACATGATTATGTACATGTGCAAATGGTATAATATAAGTACAGTATTGATATACAAAATGAACATGAACATGGTGTTGCCTGCAAATAGAGTCCAAATGTGGATAGATAGACTCCTATAGGGAAAAATTACAACTGCCATAGTTTGGCCCAATTTGGTCTAAAGTATAATTGATCCCATTTGGATCATGAACAACCCCGTTTGGGTTGTTAGCCGACCCCATTTGGGTCCGCTTGAGCAGTCTAGAGTATAGTTGGCCCCATTTGGTTCCACTGATTTGATATCTTTGGATATTCCCCGATTTGATACCTAAGTGTATCTACAGTTTTCGTTATCCAATATAAGAGCTAAGGCATGCTAAATTCTATTTATAGTGCTAATCATAATTATCGAATCAAAGCATGACTTGCTTAAATATTATTATTAGACCAAATGATCGGTTTGATTATAGAAATTATGTCTAAAATGTAAATGTTCAGATAAGTATTTGTCAACTATATGAATTATGTACATTGGGATATTTGTTGTCCTTGTTACTTTAATGCATATATATATATATATATATATATATATATATATATATATATATATATATATATATATATATATATATATATATATATATATATATATACTTGAGGTATTGTTAAAGCTACAAACTTGTTATCATTGATATATATTATATTGCATGTGATACATATTGATTGTTTATGCTAATGACCGCTGTGAGTGGTCATCCATCATGAGTTATTCCCTACTAAGCTTTATAGCTTAACACTAGTTATTTTATCCGTGTAGGTTCAGTAGACAAGACTTTTGTTTAGGGACATTCCCTGCATCAGGAAAGGCCAACTCAAGACTGATAGGAATTAATGTAGGGAGATTTGTATTAATACTTTGAAATGTTTTATATTATGGCTAATCAGCACATGAGGATGTATTTAATATGTGTATAATGAATTGTAACCAACTCACAATATGACTAAGTAAGAACATGTGTGCACGTATACCTAAAGTAACATATACATAACATAGTATGCATGATGCTAAACATGAGATGAAGTATGTGAACAATTAAAGTAGCACCCATATATTTATATAATATAGCGTGATATGAGTAATGGTAATATGATGACTATATGATTGATAATATACAGGCATGATAGTAAGGAAAGGCATGATTAATATGATTTAATGGATGTGATTAATGGGGTAATAGTATGGGGGTGTTACAAATATGGTATCAAAGTCTAGGTTTAGCCTTTTCTGGGTAATAAGAACCTAGGATTCTATAATATGGTATAGTGTCTTATTGGCCTAATGTAGAAGTCCCTATTTTTCTTATAGATAGTAGATGGAGAACTCTAGAGATGCTATTGAGGAATCGGCTGAAAGTAATAGGCCGGTTAGAACAAATCCTTCCAATCTTGGATCTTCATCATCCAATCAAAATGAAATCCCTACAGCCATTCCTGTAGAATCATTGTTAAAAATATCTCAAGACATGGCCTAAATTCTTCAAAGGATGACAGCATCCAAAGCTCCAATATCTAAAATTAGGAGGCACGGTGCAGAGGAGTTTTTAGGCATTAATCTGGAATAGTCAGAGGAAGCTAATTTTTTGTTGGAAAAGTTAGAGAAAAGTTTTGATGAAATTCACTGGCCAACAAGTTATAAGGTGTCCTATGCTGTGTCCTTACTTCAGGGAGCAGCCTATGACTGGTGGAAATTGGTTCTAAAGTAGCATCAATTACCAGATCCCCTCATATGGGAATTTTTCAAAGCTAAATTCAGGAAAAAGTATGTTACTGAAGCATACAAGTAAGAGAAGCTAAAATAATTTATAAACTTGAGACAGAGAGTTATGTTTGCGGCAGAGTATGAGAAAGAATTCAATCACCTGTGCAAATATGTTCCTAATGAGATGTTAACTGATGCTTTTAAATGTAGACAGTTTGAAGATGGATTAAATGATCAGATAAAGAGAAGTTAATTGGACCTACATCTCTGTATATGGTTAATTTCACTCAACTTGTTACAGTAGCTTTACGGGTCAAAAAGAATGAGATAGCCAAAAGAGAGAGAGAGAGTAGAGAAGAAATGGGTCTAGAGGTGGATCTTTCACTGGGAAAAGAGTTAGAGGAGCTCCAAGGAATCAGCCAGCTGAGTCTGGCTATAGTCCTGTAAAAAGGGATAGAAGATAAAAATCTTGTGCAGCGTTTAAGCCGGGTAAAGAAACTTTAAAGAAGCAGAGTAGGGGGCAACCACTAGTATGTCCCCATTGTACTAGGCAACATTAGGGCAATTGCAGGAAATTGGCTGAAGCATGCTTTAGATGCGGTAGTACTGATCATTTTATGTCAAATTGTCCCTCAAAGCGAGAGCAGGGTTTTGGGCAGCATGGTGGTAGGGGAGCTTTTAATGCACCCTCTTTTGGTAGAGGTAGAGGTAGAGGATGTGGGGGATCGAATCATCAGGGATCCCAGTCCAGGAATGTGTCTAAATTAGTTGATAGACCTACAACTCTAATTTTTCCTAGTCAGGCTTATGTAATGAAAGCTCGAAAGGATCAGAATGCTCTAGAGGTTAGAGCTGGTATTTTCTCTCTCTTTAATTTTGATATGCATACCCTGATTGATCCTGGTTCTACTCATTTTTATGTTTGCACCGGGGATATGGGTAGAAATATGTCTTCTGTACATGAAATGGATTATGATATTTGTGTAACCAATCCTTTGGGTCACAGTGTTGTTGTTAATAGAATGTATAAATAGTGTCCTATTGTAATTTAAGGGAAAGAATTCCTGGCTGATCTTATTGAATTACCCTTTTAGGAGTTTGATATTATACTAGGTAAGGATTGGTTATCTAGACATCATGTAGTGGTTAATTGTGAAACTAAAACAATAACTCTTATTGATGCTACTGGTAAAGAAATTATAGTTCAAGGCATTCTAACTAAATTGTTAGCTAATGTAATAATGGCTATGCAAGCTAAACGATTTCTTAGCAAAAGGTGTGAAGCTTTCTTAGCCCTAGTACTTGATTCAAGAAGAGAGAAAGTAAATCTTTAGGAGATTCCAGAGGTGAAAGAATTTCCTGATGTGTTCCCTGAAGACTTACCTAGCCTTCCACCTGAGAGGGATGTTGAGCTATCTATAGAAATTCTACCGAGTATAGCTCCTATTTCTAAGGCACCATACATGATGGCTCCTTTGGAATTGAAGGAACTAAAGGTTCAATTATAGGAGTTGCTTGACAAAGGCTTCATTAGGCCTAATGCATCGCCTTAGGGTGCACCAGTTTTATTTGTAAAGAAGAAAGATAGGTCTTTGAGAATGTGCATAGACTATAAACAGCTAAACAAGGTGACAGTGAAGAACAAGTACCCTATACCTTGAATTAAAGATATATTTGATCAGTTGAATGGTGCTAAAGTGTTTTCCAAGATTGACTTATGATTAGGATATTATCAACTTCGGTTAAAGATGTGGATATTCCCAAAATAGCTTTTAAAACCTGATATGGGCATTATGAATTTCTAGTAATGCCATTTGGGTTGACAAATGCACCGGCTACATTTATAGATCTTATAAATAGGGTATTTAGATCATACTTGGACCAATTCATCGTTGTGTTCATAGATGACATATTGGTTTATTCAAGAAATGAAGCAGAGCATGCTAAACACCTAAAAATTGTTCTACAGATTCTAAGGGAGAATAAATTGTATGCTAAGTTGAGCAAGTGCAATTTTTGGCTTAAGGAAATTTCTTTCCTTAAGCATGTAGCATCTTCTGAAGGCATTATAGTGGATCCAGCTAAAATAGAGGCTATTATGAATTGGAAGCTGCCTCAAAATGTAAAAAAAGTGAGAAGTTTTCTGGGTTTAGCAGCATATTACCATCGTTTTGTGAAAGGCTTTTCAGTTATTGCTGCACCACTCACTAAACTGTTGAGAAAGGATATCAAATTTGAGTAGACTAATCGATGTCAGGCAAGCTTTGATGAATTGAAGAAAATATTAACAGAGGCTCAAATTTTGACACAGCCAGTTTCAGGAAAGGAATATGCCATGTACAGTGATGCTTCTAGGGTTGGTTTGGAATGTGTGTTAATGTAAAATGGCAAAGTAGTGGCCTATGCATTTAGACAATTAAAGCCGCATGAGCAAAACTATCTAACCCATGGCCTAGAGTTGGCAGCAGTAGTATTTGCCTTGAAGATTTGACAACATTACTTGTATGGGAAAAGATGCCGAATATATATAGATCAAAAGAGTCTCGAGTATTTGCTCACTCAAAAGGAACTCAACTTGAGATAACAAAGATGGTTAGAACTGTTTAAGGATTATGATTGTATAGTGGATTACCACCCAGGCAACGCTAACATTGTAGCAAGTGCCTTAAGTTGCAAGATGATGGCTGGTATGTTATTACATCAGTGTAGATGGGAGTTTGCATTAGATGGTGCTTTAATAGCTCAGTTGAGGGCTAGACCTTGTTTGAGGCAATCAGTTATCGATGCTCAGAAACATGATGAAAAGTTGCAACAGATTGTAAAATCTTCACATGAAGGGATCTAGTATGAGTATACAATGAAAGAGGATGGGGGTGTGTATTACCAGAATAGATTATGTGTTCTAGATGATGAGGAATTGAAAAGAACAGTATTGAATGAATCTTATAATATAGTATTCACTATGCACCCTGGTGGGAATAAGATGTACCAGGATTTGAAATAATACTATTGGTGGCCTGGTATGAAGGGAGATGTGGTAAAATATGTCTCTAAATGTTTAACTTGTCAACAAGTGAAAATAGAACACCAGTTGCCCTCGGGATTGTTAAATCCCATCCTAGTTCCACAATGGAAATGGGAAATCAATACCATGGATTTTGTGACAAGATTGCCCTTTACACAAAAAAAGCATGATGCAGTATGGGTTATAGTTGATAAGCTGACTAAGTCAGCTCATTTCATACCAGTTCGGATGGATTACTCTATGATTAAACTAGAAAAACTTTATGTAAATGAGATTGTTAGGCTGCATGGCATTTTGATGTCAATAATTTTAGATCGAGATCCAACGTTTACATTGAGATTCTGGAAAAGTTTACATCAGGTGCTGGGAATCAGCTTCGTTATAGTGTACCTTTTCATCCTTAAATAGATGGGCAATCTGAATGTGTTATCCAAATTTTAAAGGATACGATGAGAGGATGTACTTTGAATTTTGCAAGAAGTTGGGACAGATATTTGGCTTTAATGGAATTTGCTTACATTAACAGTTATTAGAGGAGTATTGAGATGGAACCATATGAGGCCTTGTATTGTCGAAAATGTAGAACTCCTATTTATCGGACTAAGTTAATATAGCGTAGAATTATTGGTCCAGACATTGTTAAAGATATAGAAGAGAAGGTACAAATTATCAAATAGAGATTGAAAGAAGATAGTGATAGACAGAAGTCTTATGCTAATTTGAAGAGAAAAGATATTGAATATCAAATGGGTCATAAAGTGTTTTTGAAAGTGTCCCCCTAGAGAAAATTATTAAGATTTGGGAAAAAGGTTTAGTTGAGCACGAGGTATAATGGCCTATATGAGATTCTCCAAAGAGTTGGACCAGTAAAATATATAGATTGGCTCTCTCTAAGGAGCTAGCCAAACTTCATGATGTATTTCATGTGTCTATGCTTTGAAGATATCATTTGAATGAATCTCATGTATTACCAGTGCAAGATATTCAAGTGCAACCATATTTCACATATGATGAAGAGCCGATAGTGATTTTGGCTAGAGAAGTTAGACAGTTGAGGAACAAACAAATTCCTCTTGCCAAAGTGCTTTGGCAACATCATGATTTTCAAGAAGTCGTTTGGGAGCTAGAAGTAGCTATGAAAGAACAACATCCTCAATTGTTTAAAACAGGGAAGAATTTTGAGGACGAAATTCTCTAAAGAGAAGAGAATTGTAAGGCCCCAATTAGGACCCTAGTTAAAAATGTATGATTAAATGAAATTATATTGATAAAGATCAAATTTAATATGTGAAATTTGTATTTAAGTGGTAGGGCATGTGATAATTTTATTTTATTATATGAATTGAATGTAAATTATTTAGCATAAAAATATTTAAGGGTGCAATTGATGTATAGAATAATAAGTGTGGGGTCAATTTGTAAATGTGGCACATGTGAGGTCAATTTTAAAAAGGTAGAAACAAGTTGGGGTTAAGGTTATAAGGAATTAAAAGAAGGGTATAGTTTCATTACATGCAAAAAGGTGGAGGACTAAAAGGGAACTTATGCACCATTTATAAAGTTAAAATTGTTGTATGTAAGAGAGAGAAAGGTGCTTATTTGGTTCTTTTGGTGTCTTGGATAAATTTTGAAGAGAGAAGTTCCAGATTTTCTTCTCTTTCATTCTCTCTAAATAGTTTGCATGTTCTTTCCCTCTAAATTTTTAAGATGTAAGCTATATGTGAGTAGATTAAAGGGTGTTGAAGAGTAAATGAGGCTCTTTTATTAACATGTCTTTGAGTTCATCATCATCTTCTTCTTTTATGGTTTATCATTGGTTTAATGAATAAGAAATTTGGATTTAATGCAAGAGAAACATGGCTATATGTAGAAGATGAAGATGTAAGAAAGAAGGATAAAAAAAGGAAATTGTAAAAGATTGAAGCTTCAAAGAGGATTTCGGCCAAGGTATGGGAGTTATATGTTTTCCTTACATACATGTGAGCAATGAGGAGAAATATGGAATATTGTATGAGATCAAAAACAAGAGAACAAAAAATTAATTTTTGATGGCTTTAAATAAGAACAATTATAGAAATAGTTGAATGACTTACTGTATTTTTAGTATAACTTGGTCTAAAAAACTCTAACTGAGCTCATTCCAATTAGGAATTTCACATAAGACCTGTACCTACATTTTTGTAGAATAAACCTAAAGTTGGTTTTGCCTCTATGTAGTCTTAATCTTTAATTGAAATTAAAAGTGACCTGCTATCAATTTTAGTAGATAGTTTGTAGTATTTTGAGTATAATTGATTATATAGAATTCAAAATGATATGAGACAACTTTCTAGTTAAAATAGACTTATATTATTACAATTTATATAAAGAAAGTATGAATCAATTCTATTTCTAAGAATGTCAAAAATTAACTTGAATTCGGAGTAGTTGACAACACTATTTCAAGAAATAGTTCTTAGTATTTTTGTGATATCCTGAGATTTAGATATGAGAATTAAGTAATTCTAGTTGTGATATAAAATAGACTCCCATATCTACCTTTTCTATGAAGAAATTAAAGTCTAAATATGCCTCTAAACCTGCCTAAATTTAATTTGAAAATCGGAATCCTATGCTTCCTACCATAATAAGTAGTCATTAGTAATTTCTAATTATCATGAGTTATGTAAACGATATTGCAATGATTCTTGATGTTTTAGAAACTAGAAACATAGAGGACCAAATTTGTAGAAGACTATTTTTGCTGAAAATGCCGTTTTAAAGGTCAAAAATTGAACTTGGAAAAACTATCACTACCCTATCACGAGTCACACAACTGTCACAACTCGTGACAATGTGCTCTCTATTACGACTTGGATTTTTGTCACGAGTTGTGACTCCCTTCTATCTGAGTCATCACGTTAGGCCTTTAAATTGATACTAAAGCTTGTTTAGACCTTCCTAAACACTTTTAGTGCATTAGAAGCATAAACATAAATGTTTTAAGCAAGAATAACATGTGATTTCCAAGTTCCAAATTGATAGTAAATTCCATTTAAACCTTTTTTTAATAATTATAGAGCATATCTTGACATAAAAACAATACATAATGAGGGACACATACATTAAATATTTGATAATATCATAGTGTAAAGCAATTGGCATGATCAAAAGTTAAAATAAGTACATAGAAATTGTAAGCTAAGGTAAATTATTATTTACCATATACATATGATAACATAAATATGATATGATGTGATGGTTATATGTCATGCCTATATGTTGTTACGCCAAATGTATAGTCATAAGAATAATGTAAGCAAAGTGTGAGGCCCCAATTATGACCCTAGTTAAAAATGCATGATTAAATGAAATTATATTGATTAAGATCAAATTAATTATGTGAAATTTGTATTTAAGTTGTAGGGCATGTGATAACTTAATTTTATTATATGAATTGAGTGTAAAATATTTAGCATAAAAATATTTAAGGGTGTAATTAAAGTATAGAATAATAAATGTAGGGTCAATTTGTAAAGGTGGCACATGTGGGTTAAATTTTAAAAAGGTAGAAACAAGTTGGGGTTAATGTTATAAGGAGTTAAAAGAAGACGGTTAGTTTCATTACATGCAAAAAGATGGAGGACCAAAAGGGGACTTTTCCTTCCCTTTTAAAAAGACTGAATCTTTGCATGAGGAGCGAGAAATATATGCATAGGGTGTTCTTTGAGTTGGGACGGCATCTTCTCTCTCTATATCTCTCATATCTCATTTCTATCCTAAGAAAATTCATCTCTTCATCTCAAAAAATTCCAAGAAAAATCTTTTGCATGAGAGTGGATTTAGAGGTTTTTAAAGGGAGCTTGTAAAGGTAAGGGATTCAATTTTCATCTCATTTCTTCTTCTTCTTTCTTAAAGAAAAAATGAATGTTAATGAAAAAATGGGAATTTGGTTTTAATGCATGGGTGCATGAATATATGTAAAAGAAGAAGAAGTAAGAAAGAAGGATAGAGGAAAGGAAGTTGTAAATGATTGAAGTTTCAAAGAAGATTCTGGCCAAGATATGGGAAATTGTATGTTTTCCTTGCATGCATGTGAGTAATGAGGAGAGACATGGAATAGTGTATGAGATGAAGAACAAAAGAACCAAATTAATCTTTGATGGCTTAAAATAAGAACAATTATGGAAATGGTTGAATGACTTCTTGTATTTTTCGTATAACTTGGGCTAAAAAAATCTAATTGACTTCATTTAAATTGGGAATTTTACATAAGACTTCTACCTACATTTTTGTAGAAGAAACCTAAGATTGGTTTTGCCTTTTTATAGCCTTAATCTTTGATTGAAGTTAAAAGTGAATTGCAGTCAATTTTGGTAAACAATTTGTAGTATTTTGAGTGTAATTATTTGTATAGTTGTCAAAATGATATGAGGCCACTTTCAGGTTAAACTAGACTTATATGTATACAATTTATGTGAATAAAGCATAAATTGATTCTTTTTCTAGGAACGTCAAAAGTTAACTTGAATTCGTAATAGTTGATAACACTATTTCCAAAAACAGTTCTTAGTATTTTTGCAATATCTTGAGATTTAGATATGAGAATTAGATAATTCTAGTTGGGTTATAAAATAGACTCCTATATCTACCTTTTCTATGAAGAAATCAAAGTCTAAATATGTGATGTCCCTTACTTAACTAAATCTTTAATATAACATATTTGTCTCCTCCTAACAGGTGATTAATTATTTTTCAATTTAGTGAAATTTTGGCAGCATAATGACTTATAATTCATGCTACCCAAACCTACAATGATTTAATTTACACTCCCAATATAGTTCCTCCAACTTCAATGCTCTAATCAACATCACAACACTTGTATAATTTTACCTCAACACAACTCACATCATATATATACAAAAATCACAAACCATTCATCCATACTAAAAGTTAAATTCACATATCATTTACTTACAGGCCCGATTACATACAAAAATTTCTGATAATTACTACAAGATTACACATATTTTACATAAATATATCCCAAAAGTCTTTTTATGTGCATGCCAAGGTCTTGCTCTTCCTGCTTAACCTGTGCCTGTGCGCAGTCAATAAAAACTGCATGCTAAGCAACATAGTCGCTTGGTGGCGAATGCATCTACATAAAATTTCATCTCAATGTTTTAATTTAATTAAATTAGTTAATTTACTATAATTGATTTAATTCCCCTTATACTAAATTTACATCTCATTTTAATAAAATCTTCTTCTATTTATCTCAGTAATCATTTTTCTTACTTAATTTCAGTAATTACCCAGTTTAAGTGTAAAGTTTCAATTAAGTTCCTAAAGTTTGACTTTTACCCAATTTGACTAATTTTGACTTTAAAGTTGACTTTTCTTAATTTTAGCCAATTTGACCTCAATTTTGATTCGTTTGACTTTTTTTGACTTTTATTTTAATTTAATTGCATAAATTTCATTTTAGTACCTAAAAATTTTCCTTTAGATGGAAAATTATAATTTTGTCCCTATAATTCTTCTTTAATTATGATTTTTTCCTTTTCAATCAAATTGACTATTTTAACCATATTTTCACCACTAATTGACTATTTTACCCTCAGTTAATTGCGTAATTATATTTTTACCCATTTTGAACACATACATCACATTTTTCAATTTATTTCACTTTTGACATCTAAATTGCCATAATTACTCTTTTTACTCAGTTTTCAAGAAAAATTACCATTTTGCCCCCAGTTGTCGACAGTAAGAAAACCATGAACTAGATAAGCAAATAAGTAAATCCAGTATGTGGGAGTGACCATATCATTAAGGTATGATGCTACTCCCCAGTATCAGTAAAATGAGCCAGCTAACAGTATATTCACACTTTCTCAGTACAGTGACAGTACAGTAAATAGAACAATGCGGGATAAGTGCCCATATAGCTAGCCATACTATCCTATAGTCCTGGGTTACCCATTGAACACTAAGGGCATCATCAAATCTCATTTTATATTATACTTTTTCAGTGTTATTCATGCTAATGGCATTGTAATAATCACATTATGTTCCCGTATGTGCTAATATAAGCTTGTCAAACATCAAATTCTCACATATGCCTTTAATATCATAAAAATGTAACTAAAACATCTCATTTATTACATATTACCATTCGGCCACTTAAAGCTCTTCCATATACATCATGTTTCTCACTCAATTACACATTATTTATCTTTCCACAATCATTTTACTCATTAATATACCAATGTATACTAAAATCTCATTGAATTTCTTAAGTTGTCTTTACATCCATCATTATGTATACATTTACATAAGTACATAATTTATTTTTCATTCTAAATAATTCCATTGTTTTTCCCATGCCTTAAGTAGCCTAAATATGATTTAGAACTTCATTAAACATCAATTAGCATTTAAGTGAATTATGTTACATAATTCGGCCTCACATGGTTCTACCATTTCCACTTGGTTTTCTTCACTAATTTGAGTTTATATTAGCTATTTCATCATTATATTAAGCTATATCAATTTATTTCATCAATTTACCCAATTATATATAGTTACATAATGTAAATTTTATGAAAAATTCACTAAAATAGATGAAATTAAAGGTAAGTTGTATCCACTAACCTCAAATAGGCTGGAAATACAATTAATCTTCCTTCTCTTTTCCCTTTCCACCTTGGCTTTTTCCTTCCTCCTTATTTTCTTCTTTTGGCTGAAATTGAAAGGAAGAGAAACATACAATTAATTCATGATTTTAAGCAATTTAAAGTCACTATTATATTCTCCTACTCATTTCCCACATGCTCATGCAATTTCTCTCACAATTGCCAATTAAAACTCACAAAATCACAAAATTATACTAAATTTTTCTTACCTTATTTCTTTAGTTTCTTGGCTTCCTTTTGATGCAAACCCTTTTCCAAGTTAAAGGGGATTAAATTCTAGGTATGAGGGTGAAATTTTAGCCTATGATTTTGAGAGAAGAAGCTTGGATGAATTAAAAATGGAGGATAAGTGTAGAAATGCTAGGTTTGGATTCTAAGGGAAAAGAGGGCCCAAATGGTGGCATCTACTGGTGATTTCCAGAATTTACACCCTTTTTATACTTATCTTTTAGTGATTAAAAGGAGTGATCATAATTCAATCTTGTATTATTGAATCAATGGCTTTAAATTAAGCCATAAGTCATTAGATTACCCACTTGCACTCAACCTACTATTACAGGATCACTTGTACATAATGATAACTCTATTTTAGTAACTCATGTGTCTTATTATGGTCAAATTCTCAGTTTTGACTCCCTAATTGACCCAATCTTGGTTTTTCACCCGAAAATATGAATTTTTGTTCTCGACCTTAGAATGCTCTAAAATTTTTCCTTAAGTGCCCTGATGTATACAAGAACACATCATTAAAATTTCAACTCATTTTGATATCATTCAGTATACTTCTGGCCCCAGTGGCCTGTGCAACTTGTCCGAAACTTGAAACTCCAGCAATACCAGAATTACTATTTTTTAGTTCCTAGAGTATCTTTATACTATTTATATGGTGCATATGTAATATGAGAGCAATTGGAGATCTCTAAGTCCCCCAATCGCTCGATCAAAGTCTTGGTCAATCCTAGATAAACCCATGAATTTTTCTTTTATTTGCTCATTTGGAGGCTTATTAACCTCAATTTCTTCTCAAATTATACCATTAAACCTCATTTAACAAGTACATTCATGTCTTAGTCTCATATCACACTACCTGTTGGGTCCTCTATTTTGGTTTTTCAAGCCCGAGCATAATTACCCTTTTACCCTCACTCTCTAATTTCTTGTCTTATTCAACTTCGTTTTCCCTTAAATTTGACCTGGCCTAACTTTTCATGCTCAACATCATACTATTCATGATAAATTCAATTTTGGGGTGTTACAAAATATGCCTCTAAACTTGTCTAAACTTAATTTGAAAACTGAAATCCTGTGCTGCCTATCATAATGAACAGTTATTAGTAATCTTTATTTATATTGAGTTATAGAAGTGATATTGTAATGATTTCTAATTTTTCAAAAACTAGAAACATAGGGGACCAAATTTGTAGAAGACCATTTTTGTTGAAAATGCCATTTTGAAGGTCAAAAATTACTCACAAGATGAACCTAGAAATCTATCACTGCCCTATCACGATTCACACAATTGTCATGGCTCGTGACAGTGTACTCTCTATAATGACTCAGCCATTTGTCATGAGTCCTGACTCCTTCTTGTCCGAGTCATCCCATCTTTCTGAGTCGTCCCCCTTAAGCCTATAAATTGATACTAAAGCATTTTTATACCTTTCTAAACACTTTTTATGCATTAGAAGCATAAAGATAAAGATTTTAAGCAAGATTAACATGTGATTTCCATGTTCCAAAGTGTTGTAAAGTCCATTTAAACCTTTTTAAATAATTATAGAGTATATCTTGTTATAGAAATAACTCATAATGAGTGACACATAATTTAAATATTTGATAATATCATTAGCATGATCAAAAGTTTAAATAAGTACATATAAATTGTAAGCTAAGGTAAATTATTATTTACCATATATATATATAATAACACGAATATGATATGATGTGATGATTATATGTCATGCCTATATGTTGTTACGCCAAATGTACAGTCACAAGGATAATGTGACCAAAGTGTATAAATTGTTTTATGAATTGTGCATATATGTTTATGCACTCAAGAAGATGTAATTTTTACATGATTATGTATATGTGCAAATGGTATAATATAAGTACAGTCTTGATGTACGAAATGAACATGAACATAGTATTGGCTGCAAATAGAGTTTAAATATGGATAGATAGGCGCCTATATGGAAAATTACAGTTGCCACAGTTTAGCCCAATTGGGTCTATAGTATAGTTGATCCCGTTTGGATCATGAACAGCCCCGTTTGGGTTGTTAGTTGACCCCATTTGGGTCCGCTTGACTGGTCTAGAGTATAGTTTGGCCCCCTTTGGGTCTATCGATTTGATATCTTCGGATATCCACTGTTTTGATACCTAAGTGTATCCACAGTTCCCATTATCCACTGTTAGAACTAAGGCAGGCTAAATTATATTTATATAAAGATCACAATTCTCAAATCAAAACATGTTTTGCTTATTTATTATTATTGGACCATATGATTGTTTTGATTATAAGAAATGTGTCTCAAATGTAAATGTTCAGATGAGTAATTGTCAACTATATGAATTATGTATATTGGAATATTTGTTGTCCTCATTGCTTTAATGCTTATATACTTGAGATATTGTTAAAGCTACAAAATTATTATTATTGATATGTTATGTTACATATGATACATATTGATTGTGTATGCTGATGAGCGCTGTGAGTGGTCATCCATCATGAGTTATTTGCCCACTAAGCTTTATAGCTTAGCACGGGTTATTTTATCTGTGTAGGTTCAGTAGATAAGACTTTTGTTCAGGGATGTTCTCTGCATTAAGAAGGGCCAACTCAAGAGTGATAGGAATTGATGTAGGGAGATTTTGTATTAATACTTTAAAATGTTTTGTATTATGGCTAAACGGGATATGTGGATGTATTTAATATACGTAAAAAATGAATTGTATTTAACTCACAATATGACTAAGCAAGAACATGTGTGTATGTAGTATTTAAACTAACATATACATAACATGGTATGTATGATGCTAAACATGAGATGAAGTATGCAAACAGTCGAAGTATCACCCATATATTTATATAATATAGTATGGTATGAGTAGTAGTAACATGATGAATATATGATTGATAATATACAGGCATGATAGAATTGAAATGAATGTTTAATTGATTAAACAGATGTGATTAATAAGGTATTAGTATAAGGGTGTTACAATTATGGTATCAGAGCCTAGGTTTAGCCTTTTCTGGGTAATAAAAACCTAGGATTCTATAGTATGGTATAGTGTCTTGTTGCTCTAATGCAAAAGTCCCTGTTTTCTTATAGATAGTAGATGGAGAACTCCAGAGATGCTATTGAAGAATCGGCTGAAAGTAATAGGCCGACTAGAAAAAATCCTTCCAATCTTGGATCTTCATCTTCCAATCAAAATGAGATATTTGCAGCCATTCCTACAAAAACATTGTTAAAAATATCTCAAGACATGGCCTAAATTCTTCAAAGGATGACAGCACCCAAAGCTCCAATATCTGAAATTCGAAAGCACGGTGTAGAGGAGTTTTTAGGCACTAATCTAGAACAGTTAGAGGAAGTTGAATTTTTGTTGGAAAAGCTAGATAGAATTTTTGATGAAATTCATTGTCCAACAAGTCATAAGCTGTCTTGTGTTGTGTCCTTACTTCAGGGAGCAGCCTATGATTGGTGGAAATTGGTTTTAAAGCAACCCCCATTACTAGATCCCCTCACATGGGAACTTTTCAAAGCTGAATTCAGGTAAAAGTATGTTACTGAAGCATACAAGCAAGAGAAGTTAAAATAATTTCTATACTTGAGACAGAGAGTTATGTCTATGGCTGTGTATGTGAAAGAATTCAGTCACCTATACAGATATGTTCCTGATGAGATGTTAACTAATGCTTTTAAATGTAGACAATTTGAAGATGGATTAAATGATTAGATCAGAGAGAAGTTAATTGGACCTACATCTTCGCGTATGGTTAATTTCAATCAACTTGTTGTAGCAGCTCTACGGTTCAAAAAGAATGAGATAGCTAAAAGAGAGAGAGAGAAAGTAGAGAAGAAATGGGTCAAAAGGTGGATCTTTGACAGGGAAAAGAGTTAAAGGAGCTCAAGGAAACCAGCTAGCTGAGTCTTGCTATAGTTCTGGAAAAAGGGACAGAAGGCAAGAATCTTCTCTAGCATCTAAGCAGGATAAAGGAACTTTAAGGAAGCAGAGTGGGGGACAACCACTAGTATGTCTCCATTGTACTAGGCAGCATTGGGTCAATTGTAGGAAATTGGCTAAAGCATGCTTCTGATGCGGTAGTACTAAGCATTTTATGGCCAACTATCCCTCGAAGTGGGAGCAGGGTTTTAGGCAACATGGTAGTAGAGGAGCTTTTAATGCACCCTCTTCTGGTAGAGGCAGAGGTAGAAGACATAGGGGATTAAATCATTAGGGATCCCAGTCCAGGAATATGTCTGAATCAGCTGATAGACCTATAACTCCAATTTTTCCTAGTCCGGCTTATGCAATGAGAGCTTGAGAGGATCAGAATGCTCTAGAAGTTATAGCTGGTATTTTCTCTCTCTTTAATTCTAATATGCATGCACTGATTAATCCTAGTTCCACTCATTCTTATGTTTGCACCAGGGATATGGGTAGAAATATGTCTACTGTACATGAACTGGATTATGATATTTGTGTAACCAACCCTTTGGGTCACAGTGTTGTTGTTAATAGAGTGTATAAACTGTGTCCTATTGTAATTCAAGGGAAAGAATTCCTTGCTGATCTTATTAAATTACCCTTTCGGGAGTTTAATATTATACTGGGTATGGATTGGTTGTCTAGACATCATGCAGTGGTTAATTGTGAAGCTAAAACAGTAACTCTTATTGATGCTGATGGTAAAGAAACTATAGTTCAGTGCATTCAAAATATACCATTAGCTAATGTAATAATGGCTATGCAAGATAAGCGATTTCTTAGAAAAGGGTGTGAAGCTTTCTTAACCCTAGTACTTGATTCAAGAAGAGAGAAAGTAAACCTTCAGGAGATTCTAGTGGTGAAAGAATTTCTTGATGTGTTCCCTGAAGACTTACCTAGCCTTCCACCTGAGAGGGATGTTGAGCTATCTATAGAAATTCTAACAGGTATAACTCCTATTTCAAAGGCCCCATATAGGATGGCTCCTTTATAATTGAAGGAACTAAAGGTTCAGTTGCAGGAGTTTCTTGATAAAGGCTTCATTAGGCCTAGTGCATCACCTTGGGCTGCACCATTTTTATTTGTAAAGAAGAAAGATGGGTCTATGAGAATGTGCATAGACTATAGATAGCTAAACAAGCTGATAGTGAAGAACAAATACCCTTTACCTAGAATTGAAGATCTATTTGATCAGTTGAAGGGTGCTGGAGTGTTTTCCAAGATTGACTTGTGATTGGGATGATATTATCAACTTCGGGTAAAGGATGTGGATGTTCCCAAAATAGCATTAAGAACCCAATATAGGCATTATGAATTTCTAGTAATGCCATTTAGGTTAACTAATGAACTAATTGCATTTATGGATCTTATGAATAGGGTATTTAGACCCTACTTGGACCAATTTGTCATTGTATTCATAGATGACATATTGGTTTATTCAAGAAATGAAGTAGAGCATGCTGAACACCTAAAAATTGTAATACATACTCTAAAGGGGAATAAATTATATACTAAGTTTAGCAAATGCGATTTTTGGCTAAACAAAATTTCATTCCTTGGGCATGTAGTATCTTCTGAAGGTATTAGAGTGGATCCAGCTAAAATAGAGGCAATTGTGAATTGGAAGCCACTTTGAAATATGACAGAAGTGAGAAGTATTTTGGGTTTAGCAGGATATTACCATCATTTTGTGAAAGGCTTTTTAGTTATTACTTCACCACTCACTAAACTATTGAGAAAGGGTAACAAATTTGAGTGGACTAATTAATGTCAGGTAAGCTTTGATCAATTAAAGAAAATATTAACAGAGGCATTAGTTTTGACACAACCAATTTTAGGAAAGGAGTATGCCTTGTACAGTGATGCTTCTAGAGTTGGTTTGGGATGTGTGTTAATGAAAGATGGAAAAGTAGTGGCCTATGCATCGAGATAATTGAAATTGCATGAGCAAAATTATCCAACCTATGACCTAGAGTTGGCAGTAGTAGTGTTTGCCTTTAAGATTTGGCAATATTATTTGTATGGGGAAAGATGCAGAATCTATGCATATCACAAGAGTCTCAAGTATTTGCTCACTCAAAAGGAACTCAACTTGAGACATCAAAGATGGTTAGAACTATTTAAGGATTATGATTGTATAGTGGATTACCATCCAGACAAAGCTAATGCTGTAGCAGATGCCTTAAGTCGTAAGATGATGGCTGCTATGATATTGTTAGTGTAAGCCCTAGCCCCAATAAATTGTTATAAAGTATTTAATTTAATAAATGAGGCATTTGTTTTATCTATTGTATTCCTGTGCATATCAATTGATAGAACTATCCAAGAATGTTGTTTCAGTTTAAGTTATCGTGTGTGAGGCACATGGTTGTAAGACCTTGAAATAATAGAAAATTCATTCTAAATATCCCTAGTCAGTCATTGTTATGGGAATAACAAATGAATTAAGACTAGTATACTCTGTCTGATAAGATGAGTTCTATCTAACCGATCATAAGGACAAGTGTGTCAATCAGAGATCATAGATACATGTTTAGAACATGGCATCTGGATTCGATCCATTCGTGAGAACACTACATGGTATAAGTCGTAAGTGTTTCTCATATGCAAGTTTTGCATCAGAGTTCTTAGACCTAAAATCTCTATGAATCTCTTTATGAATCACTGTATGCTTTGACATACACCTAACGTACTCGTAATAGAGTGACAAGTATGGGTATGCTTGGGTATGCACTAATTCATGTTAGAGAGCATGAGAGAAGTGAAGGGATTACCCCTCTTAGTAAGAGAGAAAATATCATCGGCCACTTGATCAGTGAACTGAGAATTGTATGGCCATACCGAGATGAAATAATGAGAAATCATTTTTTATCTAAGATTTCAATGTCACTGGAATATCAATAAAGGAATTAATATATATAAGGATGACTAGTTCCATGCCTTATATTAATTCTGATATTTAAGGGTAAGGGACTATGCAAAAGTGCATTAGGTCACTAAATGCCATTTGCATTCTCATTTAATTTGGAATGCTATAATATCTTGCTAGAGAATATATATAGCCTTTGAATTAATTCATTAATTCATTTCCAATATTAAATGGACCTATAGGATTGCACACAAAGTATTGGGCTTAAAATATTTAAATAGAAGATTGGGCATTAATTTGGACTTTTAATTAAAGTCAAATTAATGTATGTAATGGATATTAAAATTGCTATTAGATCTTGGTCCATGAGAGAGATAAATTTGGCCCAATATAATTAATTTCAATTAATTAATTATCTTGGATTAATTAAGTTAATTGAGTATTAAATCTTAATGACATTGAAATCAAAATAAATTAATTAAATGGAGATAAGGTGATCGAAAATCCAAAGATAAATTCAATGGGAATTTCGGCAACCATATCCCTAAATTAAGTGATTTGTTTTGATTAAATGTCTTATGTTTATTTCAAATTAATTTGAATTTAAAATTCAAAAGAGTTTGAATTAATGTATGTCACTTAATTAGAAAGTGATGGAGGCTGAATTTACTACCTAAAATATAGTAAATTTCGGCATTATCACTTAGCAAAAAAAAGGTGATATATTTGGAAGGAATAAAAGGAGAAAACCCTAAGCGTGTTCTCTCTCTCTTACACTCTTGGCCGAAATACACAAGGGGAAAGGATTATTTCTTGTTCTCTCGTGTTCTTGGGCAGCAATAGCAACCTAAAGGAAGTACAATATCAGATCTTGTAGCTTCAATCCATTACCATTGCCAATTATTTATACATAGAGCTAGCACTCTAAATTTTAAGCCTTCAATGCAATTGTGTGTGTGAACATAGAGAGGAGTGGCATAAAGGCTGTTTCTTTGGCATTGGTGATCAATACCTAAAGCATATAAGTTCATCCTAATTGCTGTTCATCATCAAAATCAAGTGTTGAAGTGCATCTAAAGTTGTAAGTTTTAAAACCCTAAAATTGCATGTTTTCGATTCTTGTTTACGGATTGCGTGGTATGTATGATCAATTTTATTATTTTTTCACTGCGTGATCATCATATATATGCCATGTAATATTCCATCAGTGGTATTAGAGCCTAAACATGCTTATTTTAGTGCTTTAGATGCATGAAATAATTATTCAAAAATCATTGGTTTAAAAACATGCAATGCTGAAATTTTCTGTTTTGAGTTTTTTGCATTTTTTGGTGTAAAAATGATTTTAAATGTTTAGATAGGTATTATAATTATTATTAAATGTTAATATACTATCTTAATGTGTTCTTAGAGCTGTTCATGGTCGGATTTAATTATAAATACCTGATGGTATATGTTAATCTTGAAACTAGGTGTTAGTTGACATGATAAGTGTTTGTTTAACAACTTGTTTTCAAAATTAAATGTAAAAACGATTTTGGCATGTTTGTAAGTGTTTTTTTAAAGATTAAATATCAGGTCTGGACATATTTTAAATTTGATTTTAATTCTGGTCCATGACAATTTAATTTATTAATTTTAAAATCACTTAAAATTATGACTAGTTTGTGTTTGTTGCATATTTAATCGACATTGTTTGTTTTGTTTTGATTAAAATGGAAAAAACACATTTAGATCAGATCAGTACAGAACATTAAATCAATATTTATGACCTTATGTAAATTATTAAATGACTCGTAAAATTGTTTTAAGTGTTTGTGCATTTTTGTGGCATTATATGAGCATTAAACAACTAGTTTCATTGTTGTTTGTTTATTTTAGTATGAATGCCATGTATGATATATGTTCTTCATGATTTTAATGTTTTAATTCATACTGGTACATATTATATGTATTTTTAATGTTTATGGGCTGTATGACATAAAATTAAAAATGGCAAAAAATTAAAAATTATACTAGAGTTGATTTATGGCACAAATCTAACTAGTTTGTGTTTTGGGCTTTTAAGAGAACTTATTCAATAAGAGGATTTAGTCCATTGGGCTTCGGCCCAGGCCCATCATGGGGTCTCCTCTTAAAATTTAAAGTACACAATTTTCATTAATGGGCTTGACTAAATTAATTAAAATTGGACTTTGTTTGATCTATGAATGTTATGTATATTTATTTGCTTGTTTGGTGTGATGAATGTATATGCATGGTGCATTCATGGGCCCTGGGTTTTTGTAATTAAATATGGCCTGCGAGCCATTATGTATTATTGTAAAAGTTTCATTTATTTCTTAGAATAGAATTTATTTGAAGACTTTGTAAATCAAGACGAAGCCCACCGAAGTGGAGAAGCCCAACTCGAAGATTCTTATGTAATAGTATAGAATCTTAGTTGTAGGTTTTTGGGCCCATGTTTGTCATGCTTTACTTTATGCAATTATATATATATATACATGCTATGAATGGATGACAAAGCGTATGCCATGTAAGCCATAATAAAATGAATCCCTAAAATAGTAAGTCACAAAGTTGCCTTCCTAATTCGAAACATGTCAAGGTTTCGATCATCGGTCATGTAGACTAGGAGTCCTAGATGCGCCCGATTATCTTTGTGAGGCATGGGTTGTGAATGTAGGTTGGACTTAACATGGAAAGGGATTCCCGGACCTAGGCAACTAATAAATGAGTTTGTGCTATAACATCTTAAGATGTTAGCCCATTTGATCCAAGAGTCATGTACGAGACATGATTGGAGTTTTCCTACCTAAGTAACTTAACTTACAAGCTCAGCTTGACTAATAAATTATTGTGAAAAGTGGATCTTGGCCCACATTAAATCACTAACGCGAATTATTTAAAGGGATATTAATTCATTTAGTGGGATTATAAATAAGACTTCATTTAATCTTGCTAAGTTTTATTGTAGATTGAAAATGGCTTCTTCAAACAACAACTTTTCATTGCGATTGGTCCTGGAAAAGGACAAACTGAATGGCACCAATTTCATAGACTGGTCTCGAAACTTAAAAATAGTTCTTAAGCAAGAGAAAAATTCGTATGTTTTGGATGCACCCTTGCCTGAAGAACCTGGTAGGAACACCTCTGCGGTTCAAAAGCAAACTTTTGAGACCAAAAAGAGCGACTCCAATGATGTGACCTGTTTGACGCTAGCCACTATGGTGCCTGACTTGCAAAAGCAATTCATAAACTAAGAGGCTTATGCGATCATGGTGCACCTCAAGGAGATATTTCAAGAGCAAGCTCGTCACGAGAGGTTCGTGTCAACAAAGGCCTTAATTTCTTGTAAGATGGCTGCGGGTACTCCTGTTAGTACCCATGAACTCAAGATGAAAGTGTATCTTGATACTCTTGAGAAGCTTGAGGTACAAGTCCTGAAGGAATTGGCCACTAACTTGATCTTAGGTTCATTGACTGATGATTATGATCCATTTGTTATGAATTATAACATGCATGCAATGAACAAGACAGTCATCGAGCTTCATGGGATGCTTAAGAATGCTGAAGAGAACATTCGAAAGACCGATCCCATACTTATGGTTCAAGGGTGTATTAAGAAGGGACCCGCTAAGGGAAAGGGAAAGGCAAAACCCAAGAATGACCTGGCTCAGTTCAAGTCAAATGGGAGTGCACCTCAAGCCCAATCCAAGCCCAAGGTACAAAAGCTCAAGGAAAGCGAGAGCACAAGCTTCCATTGCAATAAGATAGGGTATTGGAGGAAGAATTGCGCTCTTTTCAAGGAAGAACAAAAGAAGAATGCAGCCAAGGCATCTAATTCTGGTATTTTTGTTGTTGAAATTAACCTTTCTATTTTTACCACTTGGGTATGCAGGGGCTAAGAAATAGGTGGTTACTTAGGAAGAATGAAGTAGACCTCCATGTGGGGAATGAAGTACGAGTTGCTACCATGGAGATAGGTGACTATCAACTCACTTTACCTTTTAAACTTTGTTTAGTATTGAAAAATTGTTATTATGTGCCTGCAATGAGTAGAAACATTATTTCAGTTTCTTGTTTGGAATTGGATGGATTTGATTTTGTTATTAAAAATGGCAATGTTCATATTCATCGCCAAGGCATTTCATATGGCAATGCCATGTTGTAAAATGGCCTTTATATCCTTAATCTACAAAACAAAGAGTCCATATACAACATTAATACAAAGAGGGTTAAATCAAATGAATTGAACCCTACTTACTTCTGGCATTGTCGTTTAGGGCATGCAAATGAAAAATGCATTTTAAGACTCCACAAATCTGGAGTGCCTGGATCATTCGACTTAGAATCTTATGACACATGCGACCCATGTTTGCATGGAAAAATGACAAAGAGTCCTTTTAACAAGAAAGGCGAGAGGACTAATGACTTATTGGAGCTAATACATACCGATGTATGTGGACCATTAAATACACAAGCTAGAGGTGGTTTTAGCTATTTGGTGACGTTCACAAATGACTTCAGTAGATATGGCTACGTCTATCTAATGAAGTACAAGTCTGAAACTTTTGAGAAATTCAAAGAGTTTAAGAATGAAGTAGAGAAACAACTTGGCAAAAGCATAAAAGCCATTTGATCAGATCGAGGTGGTGAATACTTAAGCCAAAAGTTTGACAGTCATCTAAAGAAGTATGGAATCATTTCATCGCTCACTCCTCCTGGAACACCACAATGGAATGATGTATCCGAAAGGAGAAATCAAACTCTGTTGGACATGGTTCGATCAATGATAAGTCAAGCAAATCTTCCTGTCTCTTTTTGGGTTTATGCATTAGAAACTGCTGCATTTCTACTAAACCGTACTCCAACTAAAGCAGTTGAGAAAATACCATATGAAGTATGGACTTGGAAAGAACCTAATATGTCATTTCTCAGGATTTAGGGCTGTGAAGCACATGTTAAGAAATTAACATCTGATAAACTAGAGTCCAAATTCGCTGTCTGCTTGTTTGTGGGTTATCCCAAAGAAACAAAGGGATACTACTTTTACTCACAAGCCGAGAACAAAGTGTTTGTTGCTCGCAAGGCTATTTTCTTGGAAAAGGAGTTCCTTCTCAAGAAAGACAGTGAGAGTAAAGTAGAACTTGGAGAAATTCAAGCGCCAAAAACTCCTATAGAGGATGAGTTGGAAATGGGATCAAGTTCACAACAAGTTATGGAAAAAGAACCCATTACACAAGAACCTAGAAGGTCTGGTAGGGTACATCGGGAGACTAAGAGATACGAATTTCTAATCACCGACAGTGACACTATTGAGTTAGTAGATCGAGAGGATCCTACTACCTATCAAGAAGCTATTGAGAGCCCATACTCAAAAAATTGGCTTGAAGCCATGAAATCTGAGATGCAATCAATGTACGATAACCAGGTTTGGACCTTAGTTGATCTACCGAAAGGTGCTAAGGTAATTGAATGCAAGTGGCTATTTAAACTCAAAGCTGATAAGACTTACAAAGGTAGACTAGTAGCAAAAGGTTTTCGACAAACTCATGGTATAGACTATGATGAGACCTTTTTGCCTGTAGTCATGCTCAAGTTCATTAGGATCTTGCTTGCCATAGCTGTATATCATGATTATAAGATATGGCAAATGGATGTCAAAACTGCTTTCCTCAATGGAAATTTACTTGAGGATGTGTATATGACACAGCCTGAGGGTTTTGGCAATCCCAAGCATCCTAAGAAGGTTTGCAAGCTTCAAAAATCTATTTATGGATTAAAGCAAGCATCCCGCAGTTGGAATCTTCGTTTTGATGAGGCAGTCAAAGAATTTGACTTCATCAAGAATGAAGATGAGCCTTGTTGCATAAGAAGGTTAGTGGGAGCATAATAGTATTTCTGGTCCTATATGTGGTAGACATCCTTCTCATTGGGAATGACATTCCAACATTGCAATAGGTTAAGTAATGGTTGGGGAAGTGTTTCTTAATGAAATACTTAGGTGAAGCCGAGACAATACTTGGTATTCGGATCTATAGAGATAGATCGAATTGGCTTTTGGGACTAAGTCAAGAAAAGTACATAGACAAAGTACTAAAGCATTTTAGTATGGGAGACTCAAAGAAAGGGTACATACCTTTGGCTTTGGGAGTTCCTTTAACTAAAGAACAGTGCCCTAAAACCAAAGAGGAAAGGGACAACATGAGTAGAATCCTATATGCATCTGCTATTAGATCTATCATGTACACTATGTTATATACTAGGTTGGATGTTGCTCATGCACTGAGTATAACCAGTAGGTTTCAGTAAGACCTTGGTGAGAAGCACTGGTCTACTATAAAGGGGATTCTAAAGTACCTGCGAAGGACTAAAGATCACTTCTTAGTGTATGGTGGTCAAGAAGAGCTTGTCATACAAGGTTATGCCGATGCTGCTTTTCAGACCAGCACTCAGGATTCAAGATCACAATTTGGGCTTGTTTTTATTTTGAACGGTGGTGCTGTCAGCTGGAGAAGCTCAAAGCAAGAGACCGTTGCCGACTCAACTACAGAATCTGAGTATATTACAGCGAGTGAGATTGCAAAAGAGGCTGTTTGGATTAGAAATTTCATTTTTGGATTAGGAGTGGTTCCAAGCATCCTAGATCCATTAGAAATTTTCTGTGACAATAACAGGGCCATCGCACAGGCCAAGGAGCCCCGTTCATACCAGAAATCCAAACACATACTCAGGAGGTACCACCTAATCAGAGAAATCATTGATCATGGGGACGTCAAGGTTAGCATGATAGCAAGTGAAGATAATGTAGCAAATCCTTTAACGAAATAGTTGCGTCCAAATCCGCACGAAGCTCATTTGAGAGCATTCGGTCTTAGGGCTATGCCCAATTGGGACTAGTGCTAGTGGGAGATTGTTAGTGTAAGCCCTAGCCCCAATACATTGTTATAAAGCATTTAATTTAATAAATGAGGCATTTATTTTATCTATTGTATTCCTGTGCATATCAATTGATAGAACTATCCAAGATTGTTGTTTTAGTTTAAGTTATCGTGTGTGAGGCACATGGTTGTAAGACCTTGAAACAATAGAGACTTCATTCTAAATATCCCTAGGCAGTCATTGTTATGGGAATAACAAATGAATTAAGACTAGTATGCTCTCTCTGATAAGATGAGTTCTGTCTTATGGATCATAAGGACAAGAGTGTCAATCAGAGATCATAGATACATGTTTAGAATATGGTATCTGGATTCGATCCTTTCATAAGAACACTACATGGTACAAGTCATAAGTGTTTCTCATATGCAAGTTTTGCATCAGAGTTCTTAGACCTAAAATCTCTATAAAACTCTTTATGAATTATTGTATACTTTGACATACACCTAACGTACTCGTAACAGAGTGACAAGTATGGGTATGTTTGGGTATGCACTGATTCATGTTAGAGAGCAAGAGAGAAGTGAAGGGATTACCCCTCTCAGGAAGTGAGAAAATATTATCGGCCATTTGATCAATGAACTGAGAAGTGTATGGCCATACCGAGATGAAATAATGAAAAATCATTATTTATCTGAGAGTTTAGTGTCACTGGAATATCAATAAAGGAATTAATATATATAAGGATAACTAGTTCCATGCCTTATATTAATTTTGATATTTAAGGGTAAGGGACTATGCAAAATTGCATTAGGTCACTAAATGCCATTTGCATTCTCATTTAATTTGGAATGCTATAATATCTTGCTAGAGAATATATATAGCCTTTGAATTAATTCATTACCAATATTAAATAGACCTATAGGATCGCACACAAAGCATTGGGCTCAAAATATTTAAATAGAAGATTGGGCATTAATTTGGGCTTTTAATTAAAGTCAAATTAATGTATGTAATGGGTATTAAAATTGCTATTGGACCTTGGTCCATGAGAGAGATAAATTCGGCCCAATAGGATTAATTTCAATTAATTAATTATCTTGGATTAATTAAGTTAATTGAGTATTAAATCCTAATGGCATTTAAATCAAAATAAATTAATTAAATGGAGATAAGGTGATCGAAAATCCAAAGATAAATTCAATGGGAATTTCGGCAACCATATCCCTAAATTAAGTGATTTGTTTTGATTAAATGTCTTATGTTTATTTCAAATTAATTTGAATTTAAAATTCAAAAGAGTTTGAATTAATGTATGTCACTTAATTAGGAAGTGATGGAGGCTGAATTTACTACCTAAAAGATAGTAAATTTTGGCATTATCATTTAGCAAAAAAAAGGTGATATATTTGGAAGTAATAAAAGGAGAAAACCCTAAGCGTGATTCTCTGTCTCTCACACTCTTGGCCGAAATACATAAGGGGAAAGTATTCTTTCTTGTTCTCTTGTGTTCTTGGGCAGCAATAGCAACCTAAAGGAAGTACAAGATCTGATCTTGTAGCTTCAATCCATTACCATTGCCAATTATTTATACATAGAGCTAGCACTCTCAATTTTAAGCCTTCATTGTAATTGTGTGTGTGAACATAGAGAGGAGTGGCATAAAGGTTGTTTCTTTGGCATTGGTGATCAAGACCTGAAGCATATAAGTTCATCCTAATTGCTGGTCATCATCAAAATCAAGTCTTGAAGTGCATCTAAAGTTGTAAGTTATAAAACCCTAAAATTACATGTTTTCGATTCTTATTTACGGATTGTGTGGTATGTATGATCAATTTTATTATTTTTTTGCTGCGTGATCATCATATATATGCCATGTCATATTCCATAAGATATTACATTAGTGTAGATGGAAATTTGCATCTAATGGTGCTTTAATAGCTCAGTTGAGGGCTAGACCTTGTTTGAGGCAATCAATGATCGATGTTTAGAAGCATGATGAAAAGTTGCAATAGATTTTGAAGTCTTCACATGAAGGGATCCAGTCTGAGTATAAAGTTAAATAGGATGGGGGGGTGTATTCCCAGAATAGATTTTGTGTTCCAGATGACGAGGAATTAAAAAGAATAGTATTGTATGAAGCTTATAATACAATATTCACTATGCACCCTAGTGGGAAGAAGGTGTATCAGGATTTGAAATAATGCTATTGGTTGCCTTATATGAAGAAAGATGTGGTATAATATGTCTCCAAATGTTTAACTTGTTAACAAGTGAAAGCAGAACACTAGTTGCCCTCAGGACTATTGAATCCCATCCCAATTCCACAATGGAAATGGGAAGACATTACCATGGATTTTGTGGCAGGATTGCCCCTTACACAGAAAAAGCATGATGCAGTATGGGTTATAGTTGATAAGCTGACTAAATCAGCTCATTTCATACAAGTTCGGATGGATTACTCTACGAATAAACTAGCAAAACTTAATGTAAATGAGATTGTTAGCCTGCATGGCCTTCCGGTGTCAATAATTTTAGATCGAGATTCGAGGTTTACATCGATATTCTAGCAAAGTTTACATCAGGTGTTGGGAACTCAACTTCGTTATAGTACGGCTTTTCATCCTTAAATAGATGGGCAATCTGAACGGGTTACCAAATTCTAGAGGATATAATGAAAGGATGTGCTTTAAATTTTACAAGAAGTTAGGACAGATATTTGGCTTTCAATGAATTTGCTTACAATAATAGTTATCAGAGGAGTATTGAGATGGCACCATATGAGGCCTTGTACGGTCGAAAATGTAGAACTCCTATTTATTGGACTGAATTGTCATGATTTGGAACAAACAAATTCCTCTTGTCAAAGTGCTTTGGAAACATCATGATTTGTAAGAAGTTACTTGGGAACTAGAAGCAGCTATGAAACAACAACATCCTCAATTGTTTAAAATAGGTAAGAATTTTGAGGATGAAATTCTTTAAGGGGAAGAGAATTGTGAGGCCCCAATTATGACCCTAGTTAAAAATGTGTGATTAAATGAAATTATATTGATTAAGATCAAATTAATTATGTGAAATTTGTATTTAATTTGTAAGGGATGTGATAATTTAATTTTATAATATGAATTGAGTATAAATTATTTAGCATAAAAATATTTAAGGGTGCAATTAAAGTATAGAATAATAAATGTGGGGTCAATTTGTAAAGATGGCACATATGGGATAAATTTTAAAAAGGTAGAAACAAGTTAGGGTTAATGATATAAGGAATTAAAAGAAGAGGGATAGTTTCATTACATGCAAAAAGATGGAGGTCTAAAAGGGGACTTTTCCTTCCCTTTTAAAAAAGTTAAATCTTTGTATGAGTAGAGAGAAATATATGCATTGGGTGTTCTTTGAGTTAGGATGGCATCTTCTCTTTTTTTATCTCTCATATCTCATTTCTCTCCTAAGAAAATTCATATCTTCATCTCAAAAATTTTCAAGGAAAATATTTTGCATGAGAGTGGATTTAGAGGTTTTTAAAGGGAGTTTGTAAAGGTAAGGGAATCAATTTTCATCTCATTTCTTCTTCTTCTTTCTTAAAGACAAAATGAATGTTAATGAAAAAAAATGGGGAATTTGGTTTTCATGCATGGGTGCATGAATATATGCAGAAGAAGAAGAAGTAAGAAAGAAGGATAGAGGAAAGGAAGTTATAAAAGATTGAAGTTTCAAAGAAGATTTTGGCCAAGGTATGGGAAATTATATGTTTTCCTTGTATACATGTGAGTAACAAGGAGAGACATGGTATAGTGTATGAGATCAAGAACAAAAGAGCCAAATTAATCTTTGATGGCTTAAAATAAGAACAATTATGGAAATGGTTGAATGACTTGTTGTATTTTTCGTATAACTTGGACTACAAAACTCTAATTAAGTTCATTATAATTGGGAATTTTTCATAAGATCTGTACCTACATTTTTTTAGAAGAAACCTAAGATTTTTTTTTGCTCTTTGTAGCCTTAATCTTTGATTGAAGTTAAAAGTGAATTGCTGTCAATTTTGGTAGACAGTTTGTAGTATTTTGAGTATAATTGTTTGTATAGTGGTCAAATTTATATGAGGCTACTTTCTAGTTAAACTAGACTTATATTTCTACAATTTATATGAAAAAAATCATAAATTGATTCTATTTCTAAGAATGTCAAAAGTTAACTTGAATTCGGAATAGTTGATAACACTATTTCCAAAAACAATTCTTGGTATTTTTGCAATGTCTTGAGATTTAGATATGAGAATTAGATACTTCCAGTTGGGTTATAAAATAGACTCCAATATCTACCTTTTACATGAATAAAGTGAAGTCTAAATATGCCTCTAAACCTGCCTAAACTTAATTTGAAAACTGGAATCTTATGCTGCCTACCATAATGAATAGTCATTATAAATTTCTATTTAACTTGAGTTATAGCAATGATATTGTAATGATTCTTGATGTTTCAGAAACTAAAAACATAGGGGAACAAATATGTAGAAGACCATTTTGGCTTAAAATGCCATTTTGAAGGCCAAAAATTGCTCAAAAAATGAACCTGGAAATATGTCACTGCCCTATCACGACTCACACAACTGTCACAACTCGTGATAGTGTACTCTCTGTAACGACTCAGCCATTTGTCATGAGTCATGACTCCTTCTTGTTCAAGTCGTACCATCTGTCTAAGTCATCCCCTTTAAGCCTATAAATTGATACTAAAGCATTTTTAGACCTTCCTAAACACTTTTTAAGCATTGAAAGTGTAAAGATAAATATTTTAAGCAAGAATAACATGTGATTTTCATGTTTTTAAGTGTTGTAAAGTCCATTTAAATCTTTTTAAATAATTATAAAGTATATCTTGGTAAAGAAACAACTTATAATAAGTGACACATACTTTAAATATTTGATAATATCATTGGCATGGTCAAAAGTTGGAATAAGTACATAGAAATTGTAAGGTAAGGTAAATTATTATTTACCATATACATATAATAACACGAATATGATATGATGTGGCGATTATATGTCATACCTATATATTGTTACGCCAAATGTATAGTCATAAGGATAATGTGAGCAAAATGTATAAATTGTTTTATGAATTGTGCATATATGTTAATGCACTAGAGAATTTGTAATTTTTAAATGATTATGTATATGTCTAAATGGTATAATATAAGTATAGTTTTGATGTACGAAATGAACATGAACATAGTATTACCTACAAATAAAGTTCAAATGTGGATAGATAGGTGCCTATAGGGAAAATTACAGCTGCCACAGTCTGGCCCAATTGGGTGTAGAGTATAGTTGATCCCATTTGGATCATGAACAGCCCCGTTTTGGTTGTTAGTTGACCCCATTTGGGTCCGCTTGATCGGTCTAGAGTACAGTTTGGCCCCATTTGTGTCTACCGATTTGATATCTTCGGATATCCATCGTTTTGATACCTAAGTGTATCTACAGTTCCCGTTATCCACTGTTAGAACTAAGACAGGCTAAATTATATTTATAGTACAGATCATAGTTCTCAAATCAAAGCATATTTTGCTTATTTATTATTATTGGATCATATGATTGTTTTGATTATAAGAAATGTGTCTCAAATTTAAATGTTCAGATGAGTAATTGTCAACTATATGAATTATGTATATTGGAATATTTGTTGTCCTCGTTACTTTAATGCTTATATACTTGAGATATTGTTAAAGCTATAAACTTATTATTATTGATATCTTATGTCGCATGTGATACATATTAATTGTGTATGCTGATGACCATTGTGAGTGGTCATCCATCATGAGTTATTTCCCCAATAAGCCTTATAGCTTAGCATAGATTATTTTACCCATGTAGGTTCAGTAGACAAGACTTTTGTTCAGAGACCATTCTCTGCATCAAGAAGGGCCAACTCAAGATTGATAGGAATTGATGTAGGGAGATTTTGTATTAATACTTTGAAATGTTTTGTATTATAGCTAATTGGCATATGAGGATGTATTTAATATGTGTAAAAAATGAATTGTAACCAACTCACAATATGACTAAGCAAGAACATATGTGCACTTAGTATTTAAAGTAACATATATATAATATCGTATGCATGATGCTAAACATGAGATGAAGTATGCGAATAGTCAAAGTAGCACCCATATGTTTATATAATATAGCATGGTATGAGTAGTAGTAACATGATAACTATATGATTGATAATATACAGGCATGATAGAAATGAAAGGCAGGATTAATTGATTAAACGGATGTGATTAATGAGGTATTAGTGTAGGGGTGTTACACAAAGTGTATAAGTTATTTTATGAATTTTGCATATATGTTTATGTAATAGAAAAGATATATATATTTTTACATGATTATGTACATATGCAAATGGTATAATATAAGTACAATCTTGATATACAAAATGAACATGAACATAGTATTACCTGCAAATAGAGTTCAAATGTAGATAGATAGGCACCTATAGGGAAAAATTATAGCTGTCACAATTTGGCTCAATTAGGTCTAGAGTATAGTTGATCCCATTTGGATCATGAACAACCTCGTTTGGGTTGTTAGCTGACCCTGTTTGGGTTTGCTTGACCGGTCTAGAGTATAGTTGGCCTTGTTTGGGTCTACCGATTTGATATCTTTGGATATCCACTGATTTGATACCTAAGTGTATCCACAGTTCCCATTATCCACCGTTAGAGCTAAGGCAGGCTAAATTTTATTTATAGTACTGATCATAATTATTGAATCAAAGCATGACTTGCTTAAATATTATTATTAGACCATATGATTGTTTTGATTATAAGAAATGTGTCTCAAATGTAAATGTTTAGATGAGTAATTGTCAACTATATGAATTATGTATATTGGTATATTTGTTGTCCTCATTACTTTAATGCTTATATATACTTGAGATATTGTTAAAGCTACAAACCTGTTATCATTGATATATATTATGTTGCATGTGATACATATTGATTGTGTATGCTGATATTCGTTGTGAGTGGTCATTCATCATGAGTTATTCCCCACTAAGCTTTATAGCTTAGCATGGGTTATTTTATCCGTGTAGGTTTAGTAGACAAGACTTTTGTTCAGGAATGTTCTCTACATCAGGAAGGGCCAACTCAAGACCGATAGGAATTGATGTAGGGAGATTTTGTACTAACATTTTGAAATGTTTTGTATTATGGCTAATTGGCATATAATGATGTTTTTAATATGTGTATAATGAATTGTAACTAACTCACAATATGACTAAGCAAGACCATGTGTGCACGTAATACCTAAAGTAACATACACATAACATAGTGTGCATGATGCTAAACATGAGATGAAGTATGCGAATAGTCAAAGTAGAACCCATATATTTATATAATATACCATGATATGAGTAATGGTAACATGATGACTATATGATTGATAATATACAGGCATGATAGTAAGGAATGGCATGATTAATATGATTTAATGGATGTGATTAATAGGGTACAAGTATAGGGGTGTTATGGTTGTTTTTAATGTATTTCAAGATAGAAATTCTATAAAGATGTGGATTATGGCATGAGTTAATAAACCAAAAAAGAATGAAGTCAAATATTCAAGATATGACTTGTAAAAAGAAGCAATGCATGTAAAGAATTGTTGAAACCAACTTCTATAATTTTAGAATATCTCGAGCTACAGACCTTTAATTGACTTGAATCTGGTTGGTACTTCTTTCGAAGATATAGACCTAAAATTTTTTTGAAGGAAAGCATCATTGATTTTGCCTCTAATTGCCTTTAAATCTAGCTTGAAGTTTGTTTTGAGTTACTGCCCAATTGTTATGATGATATTGTTGTATTTTTACTATAACTTTTTTATAGAGAAGTTAAAATCCTTTGAGAAAAAAATTAGTTAAAATAGATTCATATGAGCACAACTTTTATGAAGGAATTTTGTTAAAATTCTATACCCATTTTAATCTATGAATTTTCTAAGTGTTGATAAAAACCGGATGGGGTATAGTGAGCTGCTATTTAGAGAACAGGAATAGATTTTAGTAATTGGACTATATCTCTTATTATAGAGGTTAGAATTGTATGAATCCAATTTTTGGTTAACCTAGACTTTTATGTCCATAATTTATATGGAGAAATCTAGATTTGGTTCGATTTCTAAATATGTCAAAAAATGACTTGAATCCAAAACTGTTGATAGCATTGTTTCCAAGAACAGTCCTTAATGTTTTTGTAATATCTTGAAATGTAAAAATGATAATTAGGTAATTCTAGTTGGGTTATAAAATAGAATCTCATATCTACATTTTTTTATGAAGAAAACAAAGTCTATTTGTGGCTCTAAGCATGTCTAAATTTAGGTTGAAATCTGGAATCATATGCTGTCTGTCACAATGAACAGTCATCATTAATTTCTAATTATCTTGAGTTGTAGAAATTATATTGCAATGATTTTTAATGTTCCTAAAACTAGAAACATATAAGATTATGTTTACAACATATCATTTTGGCTAGAAATGACTTTTGGTAGGTCAAACATATCTTTAAATATAACCTTAAAAATCTATATCTATGAAGGATTGTTGCAAGAATTTATCACCATTTTCGGTATGCATTTTTGTAATATTCTTATGCATTCAAATAAATTTAAGCATCTCTAGAACATCATTTTGACTATATGCAGAAATGATCTTAAGTATTTTAAGCACATTTATAACAGAAAAGCAACACATTAAAAGAAATAAGTCACGAGTATATAAAATAATATCATATTGTATACATGTAAGCATGACTATTTATTAAAGCATATTTATGATAAATGTATGTTATTATTCACCTCATTGACATAACGTAAGCATGCTTATATGTTATAGTTATATGACATGTTTATAAGTTAAAAATGTCAATGTATACTTGTATGACAACCAAGATATAAATTCATCATGTACAAGTTGATCATATTCTTATATGAAGATGAGAATACATGCCTATTTATTAGGGACTATATGTCTTTTTGATATCACATGAATATATAATGAAGCATGATTACATTGAAGTATGTTAATTATAAATAGTCTAGTAAAGTACATGATCGCTTTGTTAAATGAGACTATGTATGCAACTATATACACTAGAGATGGTATAACTTTTCATTGATTACGTACATGAGCAAATTTATCAAATTATGCTATAAGTTATGTATACATGCTTATGCACTAGAGATGGTATGTCATTTACATGATTATATACATGCCTATATATTTGTTTGCATACTAGAGATTGTGAAACATGTATAGTAAAAGCACGTTTATGTATCATTTAATACCGTATGATATTATATACATGTTTATATGTTAGTATACCAAATGTATAAGCACAAGGATATTACTTAATTTAAATAGTATGGCTATGCATATGTGATGCCAATTGTTAGCATGCTAAAGTACATGAATACATAGAATTATATTTGATTATAGATAATATGACAAAGTATATGGTGGCATTTTTATGAGATGGTATATACAAGTATATACACTAAAGATTGTATAGATTTCCATTGATTACTTACTTAAGTGTAATTGTAATTAATTATGTGCATATGTAAAGCTTTCACAAGATTATAGTGTGATGAAAATATCACACAAAAAGAGATAGTAAAGCATGTATATATATATATGATCACAAAAGCATGCAGTTAAACAGATATGATTATAAAGTATACTTCAAAGGTAATTATGTTATGAACATATTCATACACATCATTGATTAGGGAAACTCAATAGAGCATGATGTTATGTATCATCATAATACATATGTGAAGTAGTTATATGATTTAATAGGATTACATGTATAAAATAGTAATACTTATTTGTGCTCAAAATAATATGTTTATAGAAAAATTTATACATGTACGTTTATATGATATCATGCTCATAGTTAAACATGAATATATATGTATGAACATCTATATATACATGATGAGAAAAGAGCTAAGTATAGAATACCAATACTCAATAGTGAACATGATCACATGTTTACAAAAACCTACACATGAGCATATATATGATTACCTTGTACATAGTTACACAAGAGTATACATGTGCATATATGTATATGATTAAATAGAGTAAAGATAAAGAAAAGAGATTATATTGCCTACGTCTGTGTCCAGGTTGTGGATAGATAGGCATGTCTATAAGGGTAATTTCATAGCTGCCATCGTGTACCCCATTTGGGGCTAACGTTTACCCTGTGTGGGGCTACCGTTAGCCCCATTTGGGTCTTTAGTCGAATTCATTTGAGTCTACTTAGGTAGTCCACCAAACAGTTACATCCCCGTAAGGGACTACCATTTAATACCTTTGGGTATCTTATTCATACCTTTAGGTGCCACCATTATAATCAAATAGTTTCATGCCTTCGAGTACCATTGTTATATTTTAACCCATTATCCACTTCTATTGAATAGTGTTGGCTTGATAAAAAGTAAAGCATATGCAATATGAAAAGCTAAAGAAAACAGAAACATGACAATTCTTATCTTGAGTTGCATATTATCTTATTGTAAATCAATGTACAGTATATGGAGTAATATAATAGTAAGTGAACTTGCATGTAATATAAGGACATAGGACTTTAGTATCCTACACGTAATCTTTGATGTATAATGTTTCTTATATTTTGATGACAATTTTTATGAATATGAATATGTGCTTGATTGTTATGGATGAGTGACATGAGTGACTTTTTCTATATAAGATTAATCAGGTAATGGATGCATAATTGATATGCTTCAATAGTAGACATGTTACTATAATACACTTAGTTTGTGGAAATAGGAATAACTTTATGTATGGTAGTAAACACTTGAGTAATAAAATAATTATACGCTAGGGAGAAATATAAAACTGACAAATAGATTAAAGTTATAATTAACAAAGATGTAAATGCATCTTAATACCTATGGAGATTGAAATATAATATTTATAACAGTTGCGGATAACTAATCATTTTTATGTTAACTAATTTGATTGGTAATAAGTGAAGAAGTAGTAGATAAGAATTTTAAAGTATCGGTTCTATATCTTGACAAGACTAATAGTAATCCTTTTATTTTAAATGATCGATTTATTGGTCTAATATATTTTCATTTGTATGATTTTCCATTATGAATGCACAACATCAATGTCAAATCTTTAATAATAAATCAAATGATTTTCACATGTTGATATAGATGTTGATTCTCATTTCATTTCTTGGAATTGTATCTCTAATATTGAATCACATGAATTAACTATTGTACATGTTGAGTGCTTATTAACGATTGTTGTGAGTGGTCGTTCATCATGCTTTATATTCCCGACTAAGCTTTATAGTTAGCATGTGTGTTTTATCCGTTTAGGTTACAAAGGTAGGACTTTTTCTGAGGGTTGATATCTACAATAGGACGACCAACACAAAAGAGAGACTAGAAGTGTATAGTTCTCATTTTGGTTTTAATTTGTGATGGAAATTTTGCAATACTATAGATGTTTTGTATTTGTAAATCTTGTAATGATTAATGAGACTCCCTTGCTAGTAAAGTTTATAATAGTTAAGTTTCAGATATTATGTCTTCAATTATCTTATAAGATCTTTATATAGTATGATTAATGATATAGTAATATGGTAAAGCATGTTTAAATTGTTCAGGATAAGGTGATATAACTAGGAATATGATAAGGGTGCTATAGTGACCCCTAGATTCAATGATGAAGAGATGGTTGTTGATGTAAACAAGGTGATAAAACACCCATCGTGTGAATTTGAGGAGTCGTTATGCTTTGGGGATACTATTGAGGATCATGGGGAAGAAGTGTAAAAGAAAATCCTACTAGATGACCTATTAAAGAGTTGCTTGATACATTCAGCTGAAGAATGGGATTTGACCAAGAATGAAAGTGAGCTAGAAAAAGAGTGTGAAGAAGAGGATCAAAATGAGGAAGGGTTTAAGCAACTAAAGGGAGATTCAAAAATTGAACTCTAAACCTTTCCCTCTCATTTGAAGTATGTATTTTTAGAGGATGGAACAAAACTAGTGATAATATCTTTTATTTTCACTGGTGTTGAAGAAGAGCTATTTATAGAAGTGCTAAGGAAGCACGAGAAAGCAATAGGATAGGAGATGTTAGATCTTAAGGGAATCAGCCCAAGCTATTGCACACACTGAATCTCGATAGATGAGGATTACAAGCCCGTTGTGCAGCCTCAAAGAAGATTGAATTTGGTAATGTGAGAGGTAATTAAGAAAGAGGTTTTGAAATTGCTAAACACAGCTATAATCTTTCCTATCTCTGATAGTAGTTGGGTAAGCCCAGTATAGTGTGTTCTAATAAGGGAAGGGATGACAATGATAAAGAATGAGCATAATGGACTCATTTTGACTTTATGGTTATGGGTTGGAGAGTGTGCATCGTTTATAGAAGGTTAAATAATGCAACTAGGAAAGACCACTTCCCCTTGCCATTTATTGACGAAATGTTAGATAGGTTAGCAGGGAATAGGTTTTACTATTTTTTAGATAGGTATTCGGTGTATTTGCAAATCCCCATAGCCTTTGAGGATTAAGAGAAAACAACTTTCACATACCCATATGGCACTTTTTCTTATAGGAGAATGCCCTTCAAATTATACAATCCACCGACTATGTTGTAGCAGTGTATGATGACAATTTTCCATGACTTCATAGATAAATATATGAAGGTGTTCATGGATGACTTCATCATTTATGGAAGGGACTTCAAGAGCTATTTAGAGCATCTTGATTTGGCACTAGGTATGTGTGAGGAGACTAACTTAGTATTGACTTGGGAGAAATGCCATTTTATTGTAAAGGAAGGTATTATTTTGGGGCATAAAATATCCGAGTGAGGAATAGAGGTCGATAGGGCTAAATTAGAAGTGATTGAGAAACTACCACTCCCAACTAATGTCAAAGGTGTTAGAAGCTTTCTAGTGCATGTAGGGTTTTATCATAGATTTATAAAGGACTTCTCTAAAATTGCTAAGCCTTTATCAGATTTGGTTATAAAAGATGCTCCTTTTTGTTTCACTAACGAGTGGTTGCATACTTTTAATAGACTAAAGTGAAGACTAATTTCAACCCCAATGATTCTCTCTTCGAATTAGAGCCTTCCATTTGAGCTAATATGTGATGCAAATGACTTCATAGTGGGAGTAGTGTTAGGACAACGAAAGGAGAAGGCCTTTTATGTTATTTATTATGCAAGCTACACCTTGACGGGATCCTAAGTGAACTACACCATCACAAAAAAAGAACTTCTTGCCATAGTTTTTGCATTTAAGAAATTTAGACCGTATCTCCTTGGCACTAAGATTGTTGTCTAGCTAGATCATGCAGTGTTGAGATACCTTTTTTCAAAGAAGGAGTCTAAGCCAAGGTTAATTAGATGGGTGCTTCTTTTGCTAGAGTTCAATTTAGAGATTAAAGATAAAAAGGTGGCGAAGAACTTTGTGGCGGACCATTTATCAAGGCTGGAGTACGAGCATATTGAAAAGTGGGAAATTCTAGAAATTTTTCCTGATGAGCACATTTGTGCAGTTTATGTTAGTAAGGTTGCCATACCATGATTTGCTGACTTAGCTAACTATTTTGTAGGTGGTTTTGTGCCAAATGATTATACATGGCAATAAAAGAAAAAGCTAAAGACTGATGTGAAGCGTTATATATGGGATGATCCTTATCTTTTTAAGCTGTGTGCTGATCAAGAGTTAAAAAGATGCATTCCTAGAGAGGAGTAAGCAGAGATCACGAAGGCATGTCATAGCGGAGAAGTAGGAGGGCATCATAGGCCAGTTAGAATAGTGGAAAAAAAATTCTATAATCAAGTTTTTTCTTGCCTACACTTTTCCATGATGTCAAGTCCTTTATTTCTTAATGTGATAGGTGTTAAAGGATTGGTAATATCTCAAAAAGGGACAAAATGCCACTGAACAATGTGTTAGAAATCAAGATTTTCGATGTTGTGGATAGATTTCATGGGATTCTGAATTCTTTCAGATGTGAGTACATTTTAGTGGCAATTGATTACATTAGTAAGTGGGTTGAAGCGATTGTTATTAGAACTTTTGACGCTAAAGTAGTCTTGGAAATTCTTAGAAAGAATATCTTCTCTCGATTTGGTACACCTAGAGTAGTCAGTAGTGATGGTGGAAAACACCTTTTTAACCATCAATTTAAATCTTTGCTTAAGAAATATGGTGTAACTCACAAAGTCACAACCCTTTACCACCTTCAAGAGAATGGCCAGGTTAAAGTTTCCAATAGAGAATATAAAGCCATTTTAGAAAAGACTATATATAGCTCTAGAAAATATTGGTCTAAGAGGTTAGGTGATGTTTTATGGGCTTATCGCACAACATTTAAGACTCCTACTAGTATGTCTCTTTTTAGGTTATTATATAGAAGGGATGTCATCTACCTGTGGAAATATAACACAAAGCATTTTGGCCTATTAAATTTCTAAACATTGATCTCAAGAATGCAGGTGAAAAAGACACTTTTGCAATTGAATAAGCTTGATGAGGTTAGATGGTGGCCATACAAAAGTGTTGAATCATAAAAAGAGAAAGCAAAATATTGGCATGATAATAAGCTGAATGCAAAAGAGTCTATGTCAAGAATAAAGGTGCTCTTATATGACAATCGGTTATGACTATTTCCATAAAAGCTCAAATCAAGATGGAAAGAACCTTATGAAGTGGTCGATGTAACTCAATATAAAGTTCTCATGGTTAGGCATCAAAATGATTGCAAGGAATTCTAGGTTAATGGCCACTTCCTCAAATAGGACTTCAAATCAAGGTTTGAAGTTGTATTGATGGTCATGACACTAGAAGATGTTCAGTGAGTTTATCAAAGTCAAGCTAGCGACTTGTTAAACCAAGAACTTATTCTAACTTTGTCTGTCTACTTGTTTTTTTTATGTTTTCAATGCGTATGTTATTGCTTTGTTAATGTGTTATAGTAAAATCAGTGGTGATAAATTTTGATTGCATGCTTGCTAAGTTAGGTGTGAATCAATAGTGTAAGTATGCATAAAAAGGGTGCTAGAATTTGAAAATGTGACAATATGTGGTTACACATAGTATAGACCATTTTTTCTCTACCGTGTGCCTTATGCAGTTTTATTTATAGAATAGGTCACACATGAAAGACCATTTTGTCTCTGCCATGTGCAAGTCATTAGTCCAAAAATAGTAGGGGTTATATGACAGAGACCATTTTGTCTCTATTGTGTGCAAGTGGGAACTTTAGGAAGGTGCTTCACAACAAAGACCATTTTTTCTCTGCCATATACAATTACATGGTTTTAGTATAGAAGGTGGTATATGGCAGAGACAATTTTGTCTCCGTTGTGTGCATGTTAATATTTTTAGAATAGAGGGGTTTACATAATAGAGACTATTTTTTCTCCATCATGTGTAATTTGAATTTTTTGAAACAGAATAGGGTACATGGTAGAGACCATTTTGTCTCTACTATGTTCTGTAAAATTGATGTTGAGCGCTTTTGTTGCTGTGTGTGACATGATTGAGACCATATGATTTCTGTTGTGTACCAAGGGCTTTCAGTTGTGTCCCTCTTTATAAAGCCCTAACATCATAACTCTTCGCCTTTTTTTCTCTCCTCTCATCTCCTTCCCCCCATTATCGACTATAGTACTCTTTCCTCCTTCCTTTGTGTGCATTTTCTTTTTCATTTTTAGAGCAAGCATCATTAAGTAAGTAATCCATCTTTTCCTTTTTATTTTTAATGTCTAATTTTGTTTTGTTCTTAATGGTTTACGTGGAGTAAGAGTTGTTTTTGTTAGCATTTTGTTTGTCTATACATGATGTACATTATGTGTTGGTTAGAGTATATTTTACATGCCTATGGTTAGGCAAAATTTGAGTTTTCACATTTTTGCTTCTTTTCTTGAAGGTATGCTTAAGATTGGTTTTTCTAGGCTCTAAATTTAGTATATTGACATTGTTAGAACTTCTAAAATGTCTTGTTACTACAAAAATTTGAACATGCATGCCTGTTGTTTGATTAAATGCCTCAAAGAAGTAAAATTTATGTTTTTAGCAAACCTAACCATTTTTTATGTTCTTTAATTGTCAAGAGTAATATTCTTTGGACATTAGAATGCAGTGTGTATGCTTATATGCATGTTTGATGCTAATTTTCTCACTTGTCCAATCGATGCCCATGCAATTTAGTGCTTGAATTGAAAATGTGTTTAAGCGAATTAATTGCCCTATTTTCAATGCTATTGCCATGTTTTTATCTTTGTGAAATGGCCCTTTCTGTGGGAGCTTGCATTCTCTATTTTGTTGCCCAAATTTTGTCATGTTTGGTCATCAACTAGGTATAAAGCATGGTAATTAGGGTGTTAGTTCCAATGTTTAAATAGGCTTGGTTAGGATTATTCATTTTAGTCCGCATCAAGCAATGTCTTTGTAAGGCATTGTATAGTTGACAATTATTCTTATTACTCTTGAACATCCTATGTTTGGTACTCAAGGCATGTTTAATCATATGTGTTAAATTCACTAATCTCTCACTTCCATTTGCCGTAAATTGGTGTGCTATATATATAGAATGCCTTTTCTTGCTTCATTATGATAAGTTTTATTTTTATCCATGAGGAATTGTGTTGAGCTTAATGGAAATTATCTATCTTTGTAATGGCACACAAGCATACAAGGCAAGAAGCTGGATCCTCTTCCTCAGGCCCGCCAAGATCAAGCAAGTCATGAGTTCCATTATAGGTTCTAGTAGAGTTTAAAGAGGACTGGGATACTTTTACATAAGGTAAATATACTGCTACACCATACATTGATATGGAAGTACTAAAGGAGTTTACTATGAGAAATGAGGTGTAGCACTTGATAGCCAACATCAGATAGACTAAATTATAAGTCAGAGAGAGGCTATGTATCCCTAACTAACAAGGGACTTTTTAGCCACAGTGCAAATTAGGATGGGGAAGAATAGTCATGATGATAATGGTATTGTAAGTTTTTGGCTATATGGGATCTCATACAAAATCAGCTTTAATAAGCTTTCATGTCTTCTTTGGTTTTATCTTGTAAGGACCCAACCTAGGCCCTGGCAACATTCAAGGTTCTCATGGTAATAATATCCAATTGAGTATACTTAGAGGAAGTATTATAAGTTAAGTCTTGGGGATTAAATGTTTTAAGTGATTGAGGGTAAAATAGTTATTTTACCATGTGTATAATTGGAACAAAAGAATTAGTATTAGGTTAATTACAATATGAAAAAGAAAGTTTGGGGTGAATTGTGAAATAATGAAAAGAAGGGATTTTAAAAGAAATTCTTATAGGCCATGTATGATGCCACCTTCCACTTCAAAAACCCCACAAATATCTTGTATAAAAGGGGGAAATAGGGTATTGAACCTAGCCATTAAAAGGGAAAATACAGAAAACACTTCTTTTCCTCCTCTATGTCTCACTCGATGTGGGTACTCCCTTTACTAAGGGGAATGCACCCTCACCCGAGGGGAAGTTCCCTCTCTCGAGGGAAAGCAATTGGTTTGGTGTTTATCTGCCTTAAATAGCTTCCTGTCAATCACACATAACTCAACATGCCTGACCTTTTAATAATGAGATGATTTTAAGCTATATTCCAAATAATTTTAGTGCAATATAAGAATGGAAGTTGGGATTATAAGGTTCCATAAATATATGGAAATTTTATGCTACCATAATGAAAACCATTAATGAATATGAAGTATCATACTCATATGATATATTGATAACCAAATATATGGTTGTAATTAATTACAGTATTGTATATATAAGCATGTATAGATATTAATATAATGTGGGATTGTATGAATGGGTACTAATCTTAGATTGCAAATAACCTTATTGGTTATAATATTCTGATCATATATACCTAGTATGCTAAATGAATATGAACATGTGATGATGTGTATAAGAATAAAGATGCATAGTAAACAGACAGAGAAAATCATAAAGGTATGTACTTATGATATGATAACATGCATAAATGATGTTTCCATGCATTCATAGCTCATATGATTACATCTCATAAGTATAATATTATAGTGCTTGAGAAAATATAAATAGTATAAGCATAGTCAACATTAGATTATAAAATCATGTTGTATGTCAATACACACACACACACACATATGTGTGTGTATATACATATATATATATATATACATATACATATATATATATATATATATATATATGTAGATATATACATGTATGTATATACATATGTATGTATATATGTATGTATGTATGTATATACATATGTGTTAAGCCAATAGGTATGCATATATCAACTGGATAAAAAAATTCAAGATGATATGTTGATAAGTATCACTTTATATGTATATGATAAGATATATGCCTTTATATGGGTTACAAGCACAGAATGCCTATACTTAAGCATTTATATATAAATATAATATGATACAGAAAGTTCATACATAAACATGTATAATATAACTTGCTCATAGTTATACATTAATATATATATGAATATCTATATGTATATGACGGAAAAGAGTAAAGTACAGAAAGATAAAGCTAAGAAAGTATGCTGCCTACGTCTATGTCTAGGTAGTGGATAGATAGGCATGCCTTAAAGGGTAATTTGTAACTGCAATAGTATAGTTTTAACCCCATTTTGGTCATAAAGTATAAAAATGGTCCTGTTTGGATCATTAATATCCTCATTTGGGTTGTTAGCCAAGCTCGTTTGGGTCTGCCTGACCAATTAATAGTATAGTTTTGGCCCCTTTTGTGTCTAAAATTTAATACCTTTAGGTATCTTATTTGTACCTTTGGGTGCTACAGTTTAACCTATTATTCACTTTTTTTAAAAAAGTACAGGCTTAACCCAAAATATAGAAAAAAAACCTATAATACTTAATAATAAAGAATCATGATTGGTTTTAATTTGATATTCATATTATCTTTATATGACATCCCTATATTGCATATGGCAAACATGATATAAAAAGCAGGCCACATTATATATATATATATAATTTTAACATATATATATATATATCGCTCTGTGTGTATGTGCGTGTATATATCATTATTACGGGATTTTTTGGGATTAATTTATGATAGAGTTATAGTTTATAAGAATTTATTATTTATGATTTTAACATATGGGTATATATTTTTTGTTATTTTATTTTTTCTAATTAAATATTTATTTCTATTGATCATATATCTAATATTATCTACCAGTCTATAATAATCTGAAAAAGGAGGCAAATTTAAATTTTCTATTACTAAAATTGCTTTTTCTAAATTAACTAATCTAGGTCTGAGTATTTTTAACTCATCTCTTAATTGATATATTAACCTATCTATATCTTTAATTTTTATTTTAATATTTTCTATAATTCTAACCTAAAGGTATTTTATTTATTTTATTTTTCAAAAGTTGTATCCTTGAATTATTTATTTTTATTATAAATTCTAATCTTTCTATTCTTTTGCATAAATTATAATTTGGAATTATTTTAAAATTTTCTACAAGTTTTTAATTCAATATTCTCATCTCAATTGAATTTCTAATTCTCTATTACATTAGTAATTTTAATTTGTAATTCAATTATGTATTTTCTTAGTCTATCCATATTTAAAGTTTTACTAATTCTTTAAAGAGATCTAACATTAAATTTACTAATTTTATATTTAAATCAAAATCTCTACAATCATATATATCATTTTTCATGTAACATATGATGATAAACTATAAGATAAACTTTTAATCTACATATCTAATTATTAAATTCACAAATGTTTTGTTTAACATTCCAAATTTTCTCATATCCTTCTATAAGCTTTTGCCTTTTTTGTTCTCTATCCGTTAATTGAAATATTTTATAAATCAAGAAATCGATCTGCTGTAACATTTGGAATAAAATCAATTAAAATATCAATCAAATTTATTTTCTTATGAAAATCTTGAAAATTGCAAAATTCATCTAAATGAAAATCTAAATGAAAATTTTCATGCTAGATAATCAAATGTTCTTTTAAACTAATTAATTCTTTTTCAATAAAAACATATCTTTATCATTATCAAAATCTATAGCACATAATCCATCTAAAAGTTTATTAATACACCAAGAAATATTAAAAAGAAATGCTTGATGGATTATATTCTGATGATAATTTACAAGTATGAATATCTGATGAGGTTAAAGGAGTACATGTACAAGTTTTTGAAAATATAAGTTATAGATCTAAGGTTTTTTTACAAAGGGAACTAGAAATTATAAGGGGTTTTTTTATTTCTCTCTCTAATTTTGAAACTTTTAGATGATCTCTTTTTGTTCGTGTAAAACTCTTAGGCTCTCGGATGGTTATTTCAAAACTCTTCAGGCTCTACTATGCACTTGAAGAAACTATCTCCTTATATATAAAGTATTTAAATTTAAGATAAGATCGGATTCTGCTTCAAATCTATCAAAGATAACAAGTAATAATTGCACCATCTTCAAGTCGTGTTTTAGAGATAAGTTTTTATTTTGAATATAATTGTGTCAGGTAGGAATTAAACATTGGGCTTACAGTAATAATTTATGCTTTAGAGTGAAAAGGATAAAAGAATAATAAATACTTACTTTAGTAAATAGTGTTTTTTATCGGATAAAGATAAGGTAGTATTTTGTAAATAGGAAAGATAAGGATAAAAAGAAAGGTAAAGATCAAAGGCTAACTTTAAAGAGTTTTAAAGGTTTTGTCGAAAGAAAGACTTTGTAAAGTTTGTAGGAAAGTTTAAAGATATTTACTATTCTTTCTTTGAAAATTTGGCTTTTTTGACTTTTTGTCTTTTTCCAACTTTTTTTTTACGTTTGCATTATACTTGTGCTTACATCTACATTACATTTGCATTTACATCTATATTTGCATTTACATCTATATTACATTTGCATTTTATATTTCAATATTGGCATATGGATCTTGAGAATTATCGAATGCTCGGTTAGGAAGAGGAGTGCTACTTTCTAATGAAGAAGCTCTTTCAGTTGAAATTCAATTGATAATTGAATTAAACACTTCTTTTGGATGCTACTGATGATAATAAATTGACAATTTATTTTTTATCTATAATGAAACCTATTGATGGAGTTAAAGTAGAAGCCGATGAAGTCTTTGGCACAAAATAATTAATAACTACTTGCCTATCTACTTTATTCATATCAAAACTATCCCACCATTTAACTCTGAATTATTTATATAAAATAGGTAACTGATTAATCTATGCCAAAAGGTACCCCTTTTGAGTTTTAGTTGAAAAATTGAGTAAAAATCCAAAGGTGTACCACTTTAGGCTTTGGGTAAAAAATAAAGGCAATATGCCAAAGTGTACCCCCTTCGAGTTTTAGTTGAAAAAATGAGTAAAAATGAAAAGGTGTATCCCTTTGGGTTTTGGATGAAAAATAGAGGCAAAATTCCAAAGGGTACCCCCTATGAGTTTGGGTTGAAAAACTAATCAAAAATGCAAAGGGGAAACCCTTTGCGTTTTGGCTTAAAAACTGAGGCAAAATGCCAAATGGTACCCCTTTTGAGTTTTGGTTGAAAAACTGAGTAAAAATGCAAAGGTGTATCCCTTTGGGTTTTGGCTGAAAAACAAAGGCAAAATGCCAAAGGATACCCCCTTTGAGTTTTGGTTGAAAAACTAAGTAAAAATGCAACGGGACAATCCTTTGGGTTCTGGCTAAAAACCTGCGGCAAAATGCCAAAGGGTAACCCCTTGAGTTTTGGTTGAAAAACTAATAAAAATGCAAAGGGGAAACCCTTTGGGTTTTGGCGGAAAAACTAAGGGAAAATGCCAAATGGTACCCCCTTCGAGTTTTGGTTGAAAAATTGAGTAAAAATGCAAAGGTTTATCCCTTTGGGTTTTGGCTGAAAAACAAAAGCAAAATGCCAAAGGATACCCCCTTTGAGTTTTGGTTGAAAAACTAAGTAAAAATGCAACGGGATAACCATTTGGGTTCTGCCTAAAAAACTACGGCAAAATGCCAAAGGGTACCCGCTTGAGTTTTGGTTGAAAAACTGAGTAAAAATGCAAAGGGGTATCCCTTTGGATTTTTTTTGAAAAACAAAGGCAAAATGCCAAATAGTAACCCTGTTGATTTTTGGTTGAAAAATAGAGTAAAAATGCAGAGGGGTACCCCCTTGGGTTTTGGCTAAAAAATTGAGGTAAAATGCCAAAGGGTACCCCCTTTGAGTTTTGGTTGAAAAATAGAGTAAAAATGCAAAGGTGTACCCCTTTGGGTTTTGGCTGACAAACAAAGGCAAAATGCCTAAGGGTACCCCCTTTGATTTTTTGTTGAAAAAATGAGTAAAATTACAAAGGGTTACCCTTTTGGGTTTTGGCTGAAAAACTGAGGCTAAATTCCAAAGGGTACCTCCTTTGGGTTTTGGTTGAAAAACTGAGTAAAAATGTAAATGGTTACCCTTTGAGTTTTTACTGAAAAACTTAAGAAAAATGCCAAAGGGTAAACCCTTTGAGTTTTGGTTAAGAAAACGAGTAAAAATGTAAAGGGGTACCCTTTTAGGTTTTGGCTGAAAAATAGAGGCAAAATGCCAAAGAGTACCCCCTTTGAGTTTTGGTTGAAAAACTGAGTAAAAATACAAAGGGTCGCCCTTTGGATTTTGGATGCAAAATAGAGGTAAAATGCCAAAGGGTATCCCCTTTGAGTTTTGGTTAAAAAATTGAGGAAAAATGCAAGGGAGAAACCCTTTGGGTTTTGGCTGAAAAATATAGGCAAAATGCCAAAGAGTACCCTTTTTGATTTTTGGTTGAAAAACTGAGTAAAAATGCAAAGGGGTCACCCTTTGGGCTTTGGATGCAAAATAGAGGCAAAATTCTAAAGGGTATCGCCTTTGTGTTTTGGTAGGAAAATTAAGTACAAAAACAAAGTTGTACCCCTTTATGCTTTCCCTAAAAAATAAAGGCAAAATGCCAAAGGGTATCCCTTTGAGTTTTGGTTGAAAAATAGAGTAAAAATGCAATGGTGTACCCCTTAGGATTTTAGCTAAAAAACAAAGGCAAAATGCCAAAGGTTACCCCCTTTGAGTTTTGGTTGAAAAAAAGAGTAAAAATGCAGACGGGTACTTCTTCGGGTTTTGGCTGAAAAACTGAGGCTAAATAGCGAAGGGTACCCATTTTGAGTTTTGGTTGAAAAATTGAGTAAAAATACAAAGGCGTACCCCTTTGGGTTTTTGCTAAAAAACTTAGGAAAAATGCCAAAGGGTAAACCCTTTGTGTTTTGGTTGAGAAACTGAGTAAAACTACAAAGGGGGTACCCCTTTGGGTTTTGGAAAATAAATAGAGGTAAAATGCCAAAGTGTACCCCCATTGAGTTTTGGTTAAAAAAAATAAGTAAAAATATAAAGGGGTAAACCTTTGAGTTTTGGTTGAAAAATTGAGTAAAAATGCAAAGGGGTACCCCTTTGGGTTTTGCTAAAAAACATAGAAAAAATGCCAAAGGGTAAACCCTTTGTGTTTTGGTTGAGAAACTGAGTAAAAATGGAAAGGGGTACCCCTTCGGGTTTTGAATGTAAAACAGAGGTAAAATGCCAAAGGATACCCCATTTGAGTTTTGGTTTGAAATCTGAGTAAAAATGAAAAGGGTATCCCTTTGGGTTTTGGCTGAAAAACAAAGGCAAAATGCCAAAGGATACACCCTTTGAGTTTTGGTTGAAAAATAGAGTAAAAATGAAAAGGGGTAAACCATTAGGTTTTGGCTGAAAAACTGAGGCTAAATGCCAAAGGGTACCCCCTTTGAGTTTTGTTTGAAAAAATAAGTAAAAATGCAAAGTGGTACCCTTTGGGTTTTTTTCTTATAAACTTAGGAAAAATGTCAAAAGGTAAACTCTTTGAGTTTTTGTTGAGAAACTGAGTAAAAATGCAAAGGGGTACCCATTTGTGTTTTGGCTGAAAAATAGAGGCAAAATGCAAAAGAGTACCCTCTTTGAGTTTTGGTTGAAAAACTGAGTATAAATACAAAGGGGTAACCCTTTAGGTTTTGGATGCAAAACAGAGGTAAAATGCCAAAGGGCACCCCCTTTGAATTTTTGTTGAAAAACTGAGTAAAAATGCAGAGGGGTACCCCTTTGGGTTTTGGCTGAAAAATTAAGGCTATATGCCAAACGGTACCCACTTTGAGTTTTGTTTGAAAAAATGAGTAAAAATGCAAAAGGGTGCCCCTTCGGGTTTTTTTCTTAAAAACTTAGGCAAAATAGAGGCAAAATGCCAAATAGTACCCCCGTTGAGTTTCTGCTGAAAAACTGAGTAAAAATGCAAAAGGGTAACCCTTTGGGTTTTGGATGCAAAAATGAGGCAAAATGCCAAAGGATACCCCCTTTTTGTTTTGGTTTAAAAACTGAGTAAAAATTCAAAGGAGCAAACCTTTGGCTTTTGGCGAAAAAAAAACACAAAATGCCAAATGGTACTCCCTTTGAGTTTTGGTTGAAAATTTGAGTAGAAATGCAAAGGGGTAACCATTTGGGTTTTGGATGAAAAACTTAGGCAAAATGCCAAAGGGTACGCCATTTGAGTTTTGGTGGAGAAATTGTGTAAAAAAGCAAAGGGGTACCCTTTTTTGTTTCGGCTGAAAAACAATGGCAAAAAGACAAAGAGTAACCCTTTTGAGTTTTGGTTGAAAAATTGAGTAAAAATTCAACGGGGTAACCCTTTGGGTTTTGGCCGAAAAATAGAGGCAAAATGCCAAAGAGTACCCCTTTTGAGTTTTTGTTCAAAAACTGAGTAAAAATACAAAGGGGTACCCCTTTGGGTTTTGTCTAAAAAATAAAGCCGAAATGCCAAAGGGTATCCCTTTGAGTTTTGGTTGAAAAACAGAGTAAAACTGTAGAGAGGTACCCCTTTGAGTTTTGGCGAAAAAACAAAGGAAAAATGTCAAAGGGTACCCCTCTTGATTTTTGGTTGAAAAACAGAGTAAAATGGCAGAGGGGTACCCCTTTGGGTTTTGGGTGAAAAACAAAGGAAAAATGTCAAAGCGTACCCCATTTGATTTTTGGTTGAAAAATCGAGTAAAAATACAAAGGGATACCCTTTTGGGTTTTGGATGAAAACTGAGGCTAAATACCAATGGGTACCCCCTTTGAGTTTTGGTTGAAAAATTGAGTAAAAATCCAAAGGGGTACCCTTTTGGATTTTTGGTGTAAAACTTAGGCAAAATTCAAAAGTGTACCCACTTTGAGTTTTGGTTGAGAAATTGAGTAAAAATCCCCTTTTGGTTTTTGCTGAAAAATAGAGGCAAAATACCAAGGGGTACCCCATTTGAGTTTTTGTTGAAAAACAGAGTAAAAATATAAAAGGGTAACCCTTTGGGTTCTCGATGCAAAATAGAGGTAAAATAAAAAAGGATACCCCCTTTATGTTTTGGTTGGAAAATTGAGAAAAAATGCAAAGGGTACCATTTTGGGTTTTGGCTGAAAAACAAAGGCAAAATGCCAAAGGATGCACCCTTTGTGTTTTGATTGAAAATAGAGTAAAAATGAGAAGGGGTAAACATTTAGGTTTTGGCTGAAAAACTAAGGCTAAATGCCAAAGGGTATCCCCTTTGAGTTTTGTTTTAAAAAATGAGTAAAAATGCAAAGGGGTACCCTTTAGGTTTTTTTCTGATAAATTAGGCAAAATGTCAAAAGGTAAACCCTTTGAGTTTTTGTTGAGAAGCTAAGTAAAAATGCAAAGGGGTACCCCTTTGTGTTTTGGCTGAAAAACAGAGGCAAAATGCAAAAGAGTACCCACTTTGTGTTTTGGTTGAAAAACTGAGTAAAAATACAAAGGGATAACCCTTTAGGTTTTGGATTCCAAACAGAGGTAAAATGCCAAAGGGCACCCCTTTGAATTTTTGTTGAAAAACTGAGTAAAAGTGCAGAGGGGTACCCCTTCGGGTTTTGGCTAAAAAACGGAGGCTATATAGCCAAAGGGTACCCACATTGAGTTTTGCTTGAAAAAATGAGAAAAAATGCAAAGGGGTTCCCTTTGGGTTTTTTTTCTCATAAACTTAGGCAAAATGCCAAAAGGTAAACCTTTTTAGTTTTTGTTTAGAAACTCAGTAAAAATGCAAGGGGGTACCCCTTTGTGTTTTGGCTAAAAAATAGAGGCAAAATGCCAAATAGTACCCCGTTTGAGTTTCTATTGAAAAATTGAGTAAAAATGCAAAAGGATAACCCTTTGGGTTTTGGATGCAAAAATGAGGCAAAATAGCAAAGGGTACCCCCTTTTTGTTTTCGTTTAAACACTGAGTAAAAATTTAAAGGAGTAAACCTTGGGATTTGGCGGAAAAAAATGCAAAATTCCAAAGGGTACTCCCTTTGAGTTTTGGTTGAAAATCTGAGTAAAAATGTATATGGGTATCCATTTTGGTTTTGGATGAAAAACTAAGGCAAAATGCCAAAGGGTACGTCATTTGAGTTTTGGTGGAGAAACTGAGTAAAAATGCAAAGGGTTATCCCTTTGGGTTTTGGTTGAAAAACAATGACAAAGATTAACCCTTTTGAGTTTTGGTTGAAAAATTGAGTAAAAATGCAACGGGGTAACCCTTTCAGTTTTGGCTGAAAAACAAAGGAAAAATGCCAAAGAGTACCCCTTTTGAGTTTTTGTTGAAAAAAAGAGTAAAAATGCATAAGGGTACTTCTTTGGGTTTTGGCTGAAAAACTGAGGCTAAATGCCGAAGGGTACCCCTTTTGTGTTTTTGTTGAAAAACTGATTAAAAATACAAAGTCGTGCCCCTTTGGGTTTTTGCTGAAAAACTTAGGAAAAATGTCAAAGGGTAAACCCTTTGTGTTTTTGTTGAGAAACTGAGTAAAAAAACAAAGGGTACCTCTTTGTGATTTGGCTAATAAATAGAGGCAAAATGTCAAAGTGTACCCCCTTTGATTTTTGTTAAAAAACTAAATAAAAATACAAAGGGGTAACCCTTTAAGTTTTTGTTGAAAATTTGAATAAAAATGAAAAGGGGTACCCCTTTGGTTTTTGCTGAAAAACTTAGGAAAAATGCCAAAGGGTAAATCCTTGGAGTTTTGGTTGAGAAACTGAGTAAAAATGCAAAGGGGTACCCCTTTGGGTTTTGGCTGAAAATAGAGGCAAAATGCCAAAGAGTACCCCCTTTGAGTTTTGGTTGAAAAACTAAGTAAAAATACAAAGGAGTAACCCTTTAGGTTTTGAATGTAAAACAGAGGTAAAATGCCAAAGGATACCCCCTTTGAGACTTGGTTTGAAATCTGCGTAAAAATGCAAAAGGTATCCCTTTGGGTTTTGGATGAAAAACAAAGGCAAAATTCCAAAGGATACACCCTTTGAGTTTTGGTTGAAAAATAGAGTAAAAATTAAAATGGGTAAACCTTTAGGTTTTGGCTGAAAAACTGAGGCTAAAAGCCAAAGGATAACCCTTTGGGTTTTAGATGCAAAAGTGAGGCAAAAAGCCAAAGGGTACCCCCTTTTTTTTTGGGTTGAAAAATTGAGTAAAATTGCAAATGAGTAAACCTTTGGGTTTTTGCAAAAAAAAAACAAAAAGCCAAACGGTACTCCTTTTAAGTTTTGGTTGAAAATCTGAGTAAAAATGGAAATGGGTAACCATTTGGGTTTTGGATGAAAAACTTAGGCAAAATGCCAAATGGTACGCCATTTGAGTTTCGGTGGAGGAAGTGAGTAAAAAAGCAAAGGGGTACCCCTTTGTGTTTGGCTGAAAAATAATGGCAAAATGACAAAGAGTAACCATTTATAGTTTTGGTTGAAAAACTGAGCAAAAATGTAACGGGGTAAGCCTTTGGGTTTTGGCTAAAAAATAGTGGGAAAATGCCAAAGAGGACCCCTTTTGAGTTTTGGTTTAAAAACTGAGTAAAAATGGAAAGGGGTACCCCTTTGGGTTTTGTCTAAAAAATAAAGCCGAAATGCCAAAGGGTATCCCTTTGAGTTTTGGTTGAAAAACAGAGTAAAACTGCAGAGAGGTACCCCTTTGGGTTTTGGCTTAAAAACAAAGGAAAAATGTCAAAGGGTACCCCTTTGATTTTTGGTTGAAAAACAGAGTAAAATGGCAGAGGGGTACCCCTTTGGGTTTTGGATGAAAAACAAAGGAAAAATGTCAAAGGGTACCTCCTTTGATTTTTGGTTGAAAAATCGAGTAAAAATACAAAGGGATAACCTTTTGGGTTTTGGATGAAAAACTGAGGCTAAATGCCAAAGGGTACCCCCTTTGAGTTTTGGTTGAAAAACTGAGTAAAAATCCAAAGGGGTACCCTTTTGGATTTTTGGTGTAAAACTTAGGCAAAATTCAAAAGTGTACCCACTTTGAGTTTTGGTTGATAAATTGAGTAAAAATGCAAAGGGGTACCCCTTTTTGTTTTGGTTGAAAAATAGAGGCAAAATACCAAGGAGTACCCCATTTGAGTTTTTGTTGAAAAGCAGAGTAAAATACTAAAGGCTAACCCTTGGGGTTCTCGATGCAAAACAGAGGTAAAATAAAAAAGGATACCCCTTTTATGTTTTGGTTGGAAAACTGAGAAAAAATGCAAAGGGTACCATTTTGAGTTTTGGCTGAAAAACAAAGGCAAAATGCCAAAGGATGCACCCTTTGTGTTTTTATTGAAAAATAGAGTAAAAATGAAAAGGGGTAAACATTTAGGTTTTGGCTGAAAAACTGAGGCTAAATGCCAAATGGTACCCCTTTTGAGTTTTGTTTTAAAAAATGAGTAAAAATGCAACGGGGTACCCTTTGGGTTTTTTTTTTCTGATAAACTTAGGCAAAATGTCAAAAGGTAAACCCTTTGAGTTTTTATTGCGAAACTGAGTAAAAATGCAAAGGGGTACCCCTTTGTGTTTTGGCTGAAAAATAGAGGCAAAATGCAAAAGAGTAACCACTTTGAGTTTTGGTTGAAAAATTGAGTAAAAATACAAAGGGGTAACCCTTTGGGTTTTGGATGCAAAACAAAGGTAAAATGCCAAAGGGCACCCCCTTTGAATTTTTGTTGAAAAACTGAGTAAAAATGCAGAGGGGTACCCCTTTGGGTTTTGGCTAAAAAACTGAGGATATATGCCAAAGGGTACCCACTTTGAGTTTTATTTGAAAAAATGAGTAAAAATGCAAAGGGGTTCCCTTTGGGTTTTTTTTCTGATAATCTTAGGCAAAATGCCAAAAGGTAAACCCTTTGAGTTTTTATTTAGAAACTGAGTAAAAATGCAAGGGGGTACCCCTTTGTGTTTTGGCTAAAAAATAGAGGCAAAATGCCAAATAGTATCCCCTTTGAGTTTCTATTGAAAAATTGAGTAAAAAGGCAAAAGATAACCCTTTGGGTTTTGGATGCAAAAATGACGCAAAATACCAAAGGGTACCCCTTTTTTTTTCGTTTAAAAATTGAGTAAAAATGCAAAGGAGTAAACCTTGGGTTTTGGCGGAAAAAAAATGCAAAATGCCAAATGGTACTCCCTTTGAGTTTTGGTTGAAAATCTAAGTAAAAATGTATATGGGTATCAATTTGGTTATGGATGAAAAACTAAGGCAATATGCCAAAGGGTACGTCATTTGAGTTTTGGTGGAGAAACTGAGTAAAAAATCCAAAGGGTTATCCCTTTGGGTTTTGGCTGAAAAACAACGACAAAGATTAACCCTTTTGAGTTTTGGTTGAAAAACTGAGTAAAAATACAATGGGGTAACCCTTTCGATTTTGGCTGAAAAACAGAGGAAAAATGCCAAAGAGTACCCCTTTTGAGTTTTGGTTGAAAAAAAGAGTAAAAATGCAGAGGGGTACTTCTTTGGGTTTTGGCTGAAAAACTGAGGCTAAATGCCGAAGGGTACCCCTTTTGTGTTTTTGTTGAAAAACTGATTAAAAATACAAAGGCGCGCCCCTTTGGGTTTTTGCTGAAAAACTTAGGAAAAATGTCAAAGGGTAAACCATTTGTGTTTTTGTTGAGAAACTGAGTAAAAATACAAATGGGTACCCCTTTGTGGTATGGCTAATAAATAGAGGAAAAATGTCAAAGTGTACCCCGTTTGAGTTTTTGTTAAAAAACTAAGTAAAAATACAAAGGGGTAACCCTTTAAGTTTTTGTTGAAAATTTGAGTAAAAATGAAAAGGGGTACCCCTTTGGTTTTTGCTGAAAAACTTAGGAAAAATGCGAAAGGGTAAACCCTTCGAGTTTTGGTTGAGAAACTGAGTAAAAATGCAAAAGGGTACCCCTTTGGGTTTTGGCTGAAAAACTTAGGCAAAATACCAAAGTGTACCCCCTTTGAGTTTTGGTTGAAAAACTAAGTAAAAATACAAAGGAGTAACCCTTTGGGTTTTGAATGTAAAACAGAGGTAAAATGCCAAAGGATACCCCCTTTGAGTTTTGGTTTGAAATCTATGTAAAAATGCAAAGGGTATCCCTTTGGGTTTTGGCTGAAAAACAAAGGCAAAATTTCAAAGGATACACCCTTTGAGTTTTGGTTGAAAAATAGAGTAAAAATGAAAATGGGTAAACCTTTATGTTTTGGCTGAAAAACTGAGGCTAAATGCCAAAGGGTGCCCCCTTTGAGTTTTGTTTGAAAAAATGAGTAAAAATTCAAAAGGGTACCCCCATCGATTTTTTTTCTGAAAAATTAGCAAAAGGCCAAAAGGTGAATATTTTGAGTTTTTGTTGAGAAACTGAGTAAAAATGCAAAGGGGTACCCCTTTGGGTATTGGCTGAAAAACAGAGGCAAAATGCCAAATAGTATCCCCTTTGAGTTTTTGTTGAAAAAATGAGTAAAAATGAAAAAGGATAACCCATTGGATTTTGGATGCAAAAATGAGGCAAAATGCCAATGGTATCCCCTTTTTGTTTTTGTTGAAAAACTGAGTAAAAATGCAAAGGTGCAAACCTTTGGATTTTGGCGAAAAAAAAATGCAAAATGCCAAATGGTACTCCCTTTGAGTTTTGGTTGAAAATATGAGTAAAAATTCAAATGGGTAACCATTTGGGTTTTGGATGAAAAACTTAGGCAAAATGCCAAAGGGTACGCCAATTGTGTTTTGGTGGAGAAATTGAGTAAAAAAGCAAAGGGGTACCCCTTTTTGATTTGGCTAAAAAACAATGGCAAAATGACAAAGAGTAGCCCTTTTGAGTTTTGGTTGAAAAACTGAGTAAAAATGCAATGGGGTAACCCTTTGAATTTTGGTTGAAAAACAGATGCAAAATGCTAAAGAGTACCTCTTTTGAGTTTTGGTTGAAAAACTGAGTAAAAATGCAAAGGTGTATCCCATTGGGTTTTGGCTAAAAAATAAAGGCGAAATGCCAAGGGTTATCGCTTAGAGTTTTGGTTGAAAAACAAAGTAAAACTGTAGAGGGGTACCCCTTTTGGTTTTGGCTGAAAAACAAATGAAAATTGTCGAAGGTTACCCCCTTCGATTTTTGGTTGAAAATAGAGTAAAACTGCAGTGGGGTACCCCTTTAGGTTTTGGGTGAAAAACAAAGGAAAAATGTCAAAGGGTACCCCCTTCGATTTTGGGTTGAAAAACCGAGTCAAAATAAAAAGGGATACCCTTTTTGAGTTTCTATTGAAAAACTGAGTAAAAATGCAAAAGGATAACCCTTTGGGTTTTGGATGCAAAAATGAGGTAAAATGCGAAAGGGTACCCCCTTTTTGTTTTGGTTGAAAAATTTAGTAAAAATTCAAAGTAGTAAACCTTTGGGTTTGGGCGGAAAAATAAACAAAATGCCAAAGGGTACTCCCTTTAAGTTTTTGTTGAAAATCTGAGCAAAAATGGAAATGGGTAACCATTTGGGTTTTGGATGAAAAACTTAGGCAAAATGCCAAAGGGTACGCCATTTGAGTTTTGGTAGAGGAAATGAGTAAAAAAGCAAAGGGGTACCCCTTTGTGTTTTGGCTAAAAAAAATAGCAAAATGACAAAGAGTAACCTTTTTTAGTTTTGGTTAAAAAATCGAGTAAAAATGCAACGGGATAAGCCTTTGGGTTTTGGCTGAAAAACAGAGGCAAAATGCCAAAAAGTACCCCTTTTGTGTTTTGATTGAAAAATTGAGTAAAAATGCAAAGGGGTACCCCTTTGGCTTTTTGCTGAGAAACATAGGAAAAATGACAAAGGGTAAATCCATTGAGTTTTGGTTGAGAAATTGAGTAAAAATGCATAGGGGTACCCCTTCGAGTTTTGAATGTAAAACAGAGGTAAAATGCCAAAGGATACCCCTTTGAGATTTGGTTTGAAATCTGAGTAATAATGCAAAGGGTATCGCTTTGAGTTTTGGCTGAAAAACAAAGGCAAAATGCCAAAGGATACACCCATTGAGTTTTGGTTGAAAAATGCAGTAAAAATGAAAAGGGGTAAACCATTAGGTTTTGGCTGAAAAACTGAGGCTAAATGCGAAAGGGTACCCCCTTTGAGTTTTGTTTGAAAAAATAAGTAAATATGCAAAGTGGTACACTTTGGGTTCTCTTCTGATAACCTTAGGCAAAATGTCAAAAGGTAAACCCTTTGAGTTTTTGTTGAGAAACTGAGTAAAAATGTAAAGGGGTACCCCTTTATATTTTTACTCAGTTTCCCTTTGTGTTTTGGCAGAAAAATAGAGGCAAAATGCGAAAGCATACCGTCTTTGAGTTTTGGTTGAAAAACATAGTAAAAATACTAAGGGGTAACCCTTTGTGTTTTGGATGCAAAACAGAGGTAAAATGCCAAAGGGCACCCCCTTTGAATTTTTGTTGAAAAACTGAGTAAAAATGCAGAGGGGTACCCCTTTGGGTTTTGGCTGAGAAACTGAGGCTCTATGCCAAAGGGTACCCACTTTGAGTTTTGTTTGAAAATATGAGTAAAAATACAAAGGGGTACCTTTGGATTTTTTTCTGATAAACTTAGGCAAAATGCCAAAAGGTAAACCCTTTGAGTTTTTTTTGAGAAACTGAGTAAAAATGCAAAGGGATACCCCTTTTGTGTTTTGGCTAAAAATTAGAGGCAAAATGCCAAATAGTACCCCCTTTGAGTTTCTATTGAAAAATTGAGTAAAAAGGCAAAAGGATAACCCTTTGGGTTTTGGATGCAAAAATGAGGCAAAAGACCAAAGGGTAACCCCTTTTTGGTTTGGTTCAAAAATCGTGTAAAAATGCAAAGGGGTACCCCTTTGCATTTTTACACAGTTTCTCAACCAAAACTCAAAGGTTTTACCCTTTGACATTTGGTACCCCTTTGGATTTTGGCTGAAAATAGAGGCAAAATGCCAAAGAGTACCCCCTTTGAGTTTTGGTTGAAAAATTGAGTAAAATTACAAAGGAGTAACCATTGTGGTTTTGAATGTAAAACAGAGGTAAAATGCCAAAGGATACCCCCTTTGAGTTTTTGTTTGAAATTCGAGTAAAAATGCAAAGGGTATCCCTTTTGGTTTTGGCTGAAAAACAACGGCAAATTGCCAAAGGATACACCCTTTGAGTTTTGGTTGAAAAATAGAGTAAAAATTGAAAGGGGTAAACCTTTAGGTTTTGGCTGAAAAACTGAGGCCAAATGCCAAAGGGTGCTCCCTTTGAGTTTTGTTTGGAAAAATGAGTAAAAATACAAAAAGGTACCCCTTCGGGTTTTTTTATGAAAAACTTAGGCAAAATGCCAAAAGGTAAATCCTTTGAGTTTTTGTTGAGAAACTGAGTAAAAATACAAAGGGGTACCCCTTTGTGTTTTGGCTAAAAAATAGAGGCAAAATGCCAAATAGTACCCCCTTTGAGTTTCTATTTAAAAATTGAGTGAAAATGCAAAAGGATAACCCTTTGGATTTTGGATGCAAAAATGAGGCCAAATACCAAAGGGTACCCCCTTTTTTTGTTTAAAAACTGAGTAAAAATGCAAAGGAGTAAACCTTGGGTTTTGGTGGAAAAAAATGCAAATGGCCAAAGGGTACTCCCTTTGAGTTTTGGTTGAAAATCTGAGTAAAAATGTATATGGGTATCCATTTTGGTTTTAGATGAAAAACTAAGTCAAAATGCCAAAGGGTACATCATTTGAGTTTTGGTGGAGAAACTGAGTAAAAATGCAAAGGGTTACCCATTTGGGTTTTGGCTGAAAAACAATAACAAAGATAAACCCTTTTGAGTTTTGGTCGAAAAATAGAGTAAAAATGCAACGGGGTAACCCATTGGATTTTGGCTGAAAAATAGAGGAAAAATGCCAAAGAGTACCCCTTTTGAGTTTTGGTTGAAAAAAAGAGTAAAAATGCAAAAGGGTACTTCATTGGGTTTTGGCTGAAAAACTGAGGCTAAATGCCGAAGGGTACCCTTTTTACGTTTTGGTTGAAAAACTGAGTAATAATACAAAGGGGGACCCCTTTGTGTTTTGGCTAATAAATGGAGGCAAAATGCCAAAGTGTACCCCCTTTAAGTTTTTATTGAAAAACTAAGCAAAAATAAAAGGGGTAACCCTTTAAGTTTTGGTTGAAAAATTGAGTAAAAATGCAAAGGGGTACCCTTTTTGGTTTTTGCTGAAAAACTTAGGAATAATGCCAAAGGGTAAACCCTATGAGTTTTGGTTGAGAAACTGAGTAAAAATGCAAATGGGTACGCCTTTGGGTTTTGGCTGAAAACAGAGGTAAAATGCCAAGGAGTACCACCCTCTTTGAGTTTTGGTTGAAAAACTAAGTAAAAATACAAAGGAGTAACCCTTTGGGCTTTGAATGTAAAACAAAGGTAAAAAGCCAAAGGATACCCCCTTTGAGTTTTGGTTTGAAATTTGAGTAAAAATGCAAAGGGTATCCCTTTGGGTTTTGGCTGAAAAAAAGGCAAAATGCCAAAGGATACACCCTTTGAATTTTGGTTGAAAAATAGAGTAAAAATGAAAATGGGTAAACCTTTAGGTTTTGGCTGAAAAACTGAGGCTAAATGCCAAAGGGTACCCCCTTTGAGTTTTGTTTGAAAAAATGAGTAAAACTGTAAAAGGGTAGCCCTTCGGGTTTTTTTTCTGAAAAACTTAGGCAAAATTCCAAAAGGTAAATCCTTTGAGTTTTTGTTGAGAAACTGAGTAAAAATACAAAGGGGTACCCCTTTGGGTTTTGGCTGAAAAACAGAGGCAAAATGCCAAATAGTACCCCCTTTGAGTTTCTGTTGAAAAACTGAGTAAAAATTCAAAAGGATAACCCTTTGGGTTTTGGATGCAAAAATGAGGCAAAAGACCAAAGGGTAACCCCTTTTTGGTTTGGTTCAAAAATCGTGTAAAAATGCAAAGGGGTACCGCTTTGGGTTTTTGCTGAAAAACTTAGGAAAAATGTCAAAGGGTAAAACCTTTGAGTTTTGGTTGAGAAACTGTGTAAAAATGCAAAGGGGTACCCCTTTGCATTTTTACACAGTTTCTCAACCAAAACTCAAAGGTTTTACCCTTTGACATTTGGTACCCCTTTGGATTTTGGCTGAAAATAGAGGCAAAATGCCAAAGAGTACCCCCTTTGAGTTTTGGTTGAAAAATTGAGTAAAATTACAAAGGAGTAACCATTGTGGTTTTGAATGTAAAACAGAGGTAAAATGCCAAAGGATACCCCCTTTGAGTTTTTGTTTGAAATTCGAGTAAAAATGCAAAGGGTATCCCTTTTGGTTTTGGCTGAAAAACAACGGCAAATTGCCAAAGGATACACCCTTTGAGTTTTGGTTGAAAAATAGAGTAAAAATTGAAAGGGATAAACCTTTAGGTTTTGGCTGAAAAACTGAGGCCAAATGCCAAAGGGTGCTCCCTTTGAGTTTTGTTTGGAAAAATGAGTAAAAATACAAAAAGGTACCCCTTCGGGTTTTTTTATGAAAAACTTAGGCAAAATGCCAAAAGGTAAATCCTTTGAGTTTTTGTTGAGAAACTGAGTAAAAATACAAAGGGGTACCCCTTTGTGTTTTGGCTAAAAAATAGAGGCAAAATGCCAAATAGTACCCCCTTTGAGTTTCTATTTAAAAATTGAGTGAAAATGCAAAAGGATAACCCTTTGGATTTTGGATGCAAAAATGAGGCCAAATACCAAAGGGTACCCCCTTTTTTTTGTTTAAAAACTGAGTAAAAATGCAAAGGAGTAAACCTTGGGTTTTGGTGGAAAAAAATGCAAATGGCCAAAGGGTACTCCCTTTGAGTTTTGGTTGAAAATCTGAGTAAAAATGTATATGGGTATCCATTTTGGTTTTAGATGAAAAACTAAGTCAAAATGCCAAAGGGTACATCATTTGAGTTTTGGTGGAGAAACTGAGTAAAAATGCAAAGGGTTACCCATTTGGGTTTTGGCTGAAAAACAATAACAAAGATAAACCCTTTTGAGTTTTGGTCGAAAAATAGAGTAAAAATGCAACGGGGTAACCCATTGGATTTTGGCTGAAAAATAGAGGAAAAATGCCAAAGAGTACCCCTTTTGAGTTTTGGTTGAAAAAAAGAGTAAAAATGCAAAAGGGTACTTCATTGGGTTTTGGCTGAAAAACTGAGGCTAAATGCCGAAGGGTACCCTTTTTACGTTTTGGTTGAAAAACTGAGTAATAATACAAAGGGGGACCCCTTTGTGTTTTGGCTAATAAATGGAGGCAAAATGCCAAAGTGTACCCCCTTTAAGTTTTTATTGAAAAACTAAGCAAAAATAAAAGGGGTAACCCTTTAAGTTTTGGTTGAAAAATTGAGTAAAAATGCAAAGGGGTACCCTTTTTGGTTTTTGCTGAAAAACTTAGGAATAATGCCAAAGGGTAAACCCTATGAGTTTTGGTTGAGAAACTGAGTAAAAATGCAAATGGGTACGCCTTTGGGTTTTGGCTGAAAACAGAGGTAAAATGCCAAGGAGTACCACCCTCTTTGAGTTTTGGTTGAAAAACTAAGTAAAAATACAAAGGAGTAACCCTTTGGGCTTTGAATGTAAAACAAAGGTAAAAAGCCAAAGGATACCCCCTTTGAGTTTTGGTTTGAAATTTGAGTAAAAATGCAAAGGGTATCCCTTTGGGTTTTGGCTGAAAAAAAGGCAAAATGCCAAAGGATACACCCTTTGAATTTTGGTTGAAAAATAGAGTAAAAATGAAAATGGGTAAACCTTTAGGTTTTGGCTGAAAAACTGAGGCTAAATGCCAAAGGGTACCCCCTTTGAGTTTTGTTTGAAAAAATGAGTAAAACTGTAAAAGGGTAGCCCTTCGGGTTTTTTTTCTGAAAAACTTAGGCAAAATTCCAAAAGGTAAATCCTTTGAGTTTTTGTTGAGAAACTGAGTAAAAATACAAAGGGGTACCCCTTTGGGTTTTGGCTGAAAAACAGAGGCAAAATGCCAAATAGTACCCCCTTTGAGTTTCTGTTGAAAAACTGAGTAAAAATTCAAAAGGATAACCCTTTGGGTTTTGGATGCAAAAATGATGCAAAATACCAAAGGGTACCCGCATTTTGTTTTGGTTGAAAAACTAAGCAAAAATGTAAAGGAGCAAACCTTTGGGTTTTGACAAAAAAAAATGCAAAATGCCAAATGGTACTTCTTTTGAGTTTTGGTTGAAAATTTGAGTAAAATGCAAATGGGTAACCATTTGGGTTTTGGATGAAAAACTTAGGCAAACTGCCAAAAGGGTACGCCATTTGAGTTTTGGTGGAGAAATTGAGTAAAAAAGCAAAGGGGTACCCCTTTTTGATTTGGCTAAAAAACAATGGCAAAATGACAAAGAGTAACCCTTTTGAGTTTTGGTTGAAAAACTGAGTAAAAATGCAACGGGGTAACCCTTTGGATTTTGGCTGAAAAATAGAGGCAAAAAAGCCAAAGAGTACCTCTTTTGAGTTTTTGAGGCAAAAATACAAAGGTGTACCCCGTCGGGATTTGGCTAAAAAATTAAAGGCGAAATGCCAAAGGGTATCCCTTAGAGTTTTGGTTGAGAAACAAAGTAAAACTGTAGAGGGGTACCCCTTTGGGCTTTGGCTGAAAAACAAAGGAAAAATTTCAAAGGTTACCCCCTTCGATTTTTGGTTGAAAAATAGAGTAAAACTGCAGTGGGGTACCCCTTTAGGTTTTGCCTGAAAAACAAAGGAAAAATGTCAAAGGT
>CM075808.1:74745448-74775915 GCA_037975025.1 Excoecaria agallocha
TCCTCATTCTCTTGTGTTCTTGGGTAGTAATAGCAACCTAAGAGAAGTACAAAATCAAATTTTGTAGCTTCAAACCATAGCCATTACACAATACTTATTTTGAGAGCTAGCAATCTCGATTTTAAGCCGTTGTTGCAATTGTGCATGTGAACATAGAGAGGAGCGGCGCAAAAGGCTATTCCTTGGCATTGGTGGTGAAGGTCTAAGGCTAAGATATTCTCCTTGGTTGCTGGTCATCATCAAAATCAAGTTTTAAAAGGCATCTAAAGTTGTAAGTTTTAAAACCCTAAAATTGTATGTTTCGATTCTTGTCATGGAATTATATGGCATGTATGATCAAATTTTATTGTTTTCTCTGCGTGATCTTTATGTGCATACCATGACATATTCCATCAGTGGTATCAGAGCCTAATCATGCTTATTTTAGTGCTTTAGATGCATGAAAAAATTAATTAAAATTCGTTATTTTGATAACATGCAATGCTTAAATTTTCTGTTTTGAGTTTTTTGCATTGTTTTGGTGTAAAAATGATTTTAATTGATTAGATAGGTATTATAATTAATATGACATGTTAATATATTGTCCTAAGATGTTCTAGGAGCTGTTAATGGTAGGATTTAATTGATAATACCTGATGGTACATGTTAATATTAAAACTAGGTGCTATTTGGCATGTTAATTGTTAGTTTAACAACTAGTTTTAAATATTAAATGTAAAAATGTTTTTGGCATGTTTGTAAGTGATTTTTAAAGATTAAATATCAGGTCTGGACATATTTTAATTATGGTCCATGACAATTTAATTGATTAATTTTAAAATCACTTAAAACTATTACTAGTTTGTGTTTGTTACATGTTTAATCAACATTGTTTGTTTTGTTTTGATTAAAATGGTAAAAACACATTTAGATCAGATTGGTACAGAATATTAAATCAATATTTATGACCTTATTTTAATTATTAAATGACTCATAAAATTGATTTAAGTATTTGTGCATTTTGTGGCATCACATAAGCATTAAACAACTAGCTTTGTTGTTTGTTTGTTTTTATATGCATGCCGTGTATCATATATATGTTCTTCATGATTTTGTATTTTAATTCATGCTGGTACATATTATATGTATTTTTAATGTTTATGGGCTGTATGACATAAAATTAAAAATGGAAAAATTGGAAATTATACTAGAGTTGATTTATAGCACAAATCTAACTAGTTTGTGTTTTGGGCTCTTAAGAGAACTTATTCAATAAGAGGATTTAGTCCATTGGGCTTTGGCCCAGACCCATCATAAGGTCATCTCTTAAAGGTTCAAGTACACAATTTTCATTAATGGGCTTGGCTAAATTAATTAAAATTGGACTTTGTTTGATCCATGAATGTTATGTATATTTATTTGCTTGTTTAGTGTGATGAATGGATATGCATGGTGCATTCATGGGCCCTGGGTTTTTGTAATTAAATATGGCCTGCAAGCCATTATGTTTTATTGTAAAAGTTTCATTTATTTCTTAGAATTGAATATACTTGAAGACTTTGTAAATCAAGATGAAGCCCACTGGAGTGGAGAAGCCAAACTCGAAGATTCTTATGTAATAGTATAGAATCTTAGTTGTAGGTTTTTGGGCCCATGTTTGTCATGCTTTACTTTATGCAATTATATATATATGCATGCTATGTATGGATGACAAAGTGTATGCCATGTAAGCCGTAATAAAATGAATCCCTAAAATAGTAAGTCACAAAGTTGCCTTCCTAATTCGAAACATATCAAGGCATCGATCATCTTTGTGAGGCATGGGTTGTGAATGTAGGTTGGACTTAACATGGAAAGGGATGCCTGGACCTAGGCAACTAATACATGGGTTTATGCTATAACATCTTAAGATGTTAGCCCATTTGATCCAAGAGTCATGTACGAGACATGATTGGAGTTTTTCTACCTAAATAACTTAACTCGTTAGGTGTACAAGCTTAGCTTGACTAATAAGTTGTTGTGAAAAGTGGATCTTGGCCCACATTAAATCACTAACGCGAATTATTTAAAGGGATATTAATTCGATTTGTGGGATTATAAATAAGACCTCATTTAATCTTGCTAAATTTTATTATAGATTGAAAATGGCATCTTCAAAAAACAATTTCTCATTGCGATCGGTCCTTGAAAAGGACAAATTGAATGGCACCAATTTCATAGACTAGTCTCAAAACTTAAGAATAGTTCTTAAGCAAGAGAAAAAGTCGTATGTTTTGGATGCACCCTTGCTTGAAGAACCTGCTAGGAACACCTCTGCGGTTCAAAAGGAAACTTTTGAGACCAAGAAGAGCGACTCCAATGATGTGACCTATCTGATGCTGGCCACTACGGTGCCTGACTTGTAAAAGCAATTTATGGACCAAGAGGCTTACGCAATCATGGTGTACCTCAAGGAGATGTTCCAAGAGCAAGCTCGTCACGAGAGGTTCGTGACAACAAAGGCCTTGATTTCTTGTAAGATGGCTGCAGGTACTCCTGTTAGTACCCATGTACTCAAGATGAAAGGGTATCTTGATACTCTTGAGAAGCTTGAGGTACAAGTGCCAAAGGAATTGGCCACTGACTTGATCTTAGGATCATTGATTGATGATTATGATCCATTTGTGATGAATTATAACATGCATGCAATGAACAAGTCAGTCACTGAGCTCCATGGGATGCTTAAGAATGCTGAAGAGAACATTTGAAAGACCAATCCTGTATTGATGGTTCAAGGGGACATTAAAAGGGACCCGCTAAGGGAAAGGGAAAGGGAAAGGCAAAACCCAAGAATGACCTGGCCCGATTCAAGTCAAGTGGGAGTGCACCTCAGGCCCAATCCAAGCCCAAGGCACAGAAGCTCAAAGAGAGTGAGAGCATTTGCTTCCATTGCAACAAGATAGGGTATTGAATGAAGAATTACGCTCTCTTCAAGGAAGAACAAAAGAAGAATGGAGCCAAGATGTCCAGTTCTGGTATTTTTGTTGTTGAGATTAACCTTTCTATTTCTACCACTTGGGTATTGGATACCGGTTGTGGTTCTCACATTTGTACAAATGTGCAAGGGCTAAGAAATAGGCGGTTTACTTGGGAAGAATGAAGTGGACCTCCGTGTGGGGAATGGAGCACGAGTTGCTGCCATGGAGATAGGCGACTATCAACTCACTTTACCTTCCGGACTTTGTTTAGTTTTGAAAAATTGTTATTATGTGCCTACTATGAGCAGAAACATTATTTCAGTTTCATGTTTGGATTTGGATGAATTTGATTTTGTTATTAAAAATGGCAATGCTCATATTCATCACCAAGGCATTTTTTATGGCAATGACATGTTGCAAAATGGCCTTTATATCATTGATTTACAAAACAAAGAGTCCATATATAACATTAATACAAAAGGGTTAAATCAAACGAATTGAACCCTACTTACTTCTGGCATTGTCGTTTAGGACATGCAAACGAAAAACGTATTTCAAGACTCCACAAAACTTGAGTGCTTGGGTCATTTGACTTAGAGTCTTATGATACATGCGAGCCATGTTTGCATGGAAAAATGACAAAGAGTCCTTTTAACAAGAAAGGTGAAAGGACTAATGGCTTATTGGAACTAATACATACCGATGTATGTGGACCATTAAGTACACAAGCTAGAGGTGGTTTTAGCTACTTCGTGATGTTCACAGATGACTTCAGTAGATATGGCAGTGTCTATCTAATGAAGTACAAATATGAAACTTTTGAGAAATTCAAAGAGTTTAAGAACGAAGTAGAAAAACAACTTGGCAAAAGTATAAAAGCCATTCAATTAGATCGAGGTGGCGAATACTTAAGCCAAGAATTTGACAGTCATCTAAAAGAGTGTGGTATTATTTCATAGCTCACTCCTCCCAGAACTCCACAATGGAATGGTGTGTCCGAAAGGAGAAATCGAACTCTGTTGGACATTGTTCGATCTATGATGAGTCAAGCTAATCTTCCTATCTCTTTTTGGGGTTATGCATCAGAAACTGCTGCGTTTCTACTAAACCGTACTCCAACTAAAGCAGTTGAGAAGACACCATACGAGGTATGGACTGGGAAAGAACCTAATATGTCTTTTCTCAGGATTTGGGGCTGTGAAGCACATGTTAAGAAATTAACATCTGGCAAACTAGAGTCCAAATCCACTGTCTGCTTGTTTGTGGGTTATCCCAAAGAAACAAAGGGATACTACTTTTACTCACAACTACTATAAATTTTACTATGCACTTAAATAAAATTTCGGCAGCATGATAGCTTAAAATTTATGCTACCCAAACCTGCAAAAAAACTTAATTTTACACTCCCAATATCATTCCTCCAGCTCCAGAACTTCCATCAACAACACAACACTTCTCTAATTTCATCTTAACACAATCACCACCACTCAAGCACAGTTCATTTAAAGCCCATCCACACAACTCACTGAATTCATATAATATTTAACTTACATGCCTATTTACAATAAATTCTTATAATCCCTCACGTAATTTATACATATACTAAAAATTTCTTCATATACAAGTCACATTAATACAATTTATATAATTGGCTTCAACATAAAAACTTAGTTCACCATAATTACAAACATATACGTTATTATATAAATAAGAATTGCATTACCAGGATCCAATGTACTTATTACCACGTGCATAATTATATGAATATAATTTGGTTCGGACTTGAGATATCAATTCTCAAGCTTCCTACGTATCCCATTTAGGGAATCAAAACCACGTAGTTCTCCAAGCCCAAGACTCAATATAGTACTTTAAACAAGTAACCGTTAAATCTGGTTTAGGCAAGAATATTGCCTATCACTTTTCAAACACTTACAGATACGTATATGTATTATACACATCCCTAATTACACCATACTACTCCAGATTGTGTAACATACAATTAATCACAATGCAAATATATATATATATATATATATTCAATACCAATCATCATTAGTTGTAATTAATCGTAATTCAAATTAATCACATACAACAATATATAATGTACATCTAATAGTCATAAGATTCAAAATTCAAAATGCATACTTACACAAGAATCAATGGGGAAGCTTTATATGTAATTAAAATAAACAAGCTCTTTAAAAATATACTCAATTACTTATAGCTTATTTAAAATTAAATCGGTAACTAAAATTATCTGCTCAAGGTGAAAATGTTATTAATAAATTGATTGTGTATATGTGATCCCAAAATCTTTATGTACATGCCATTCGAAAATTCCTTCTTTACATCTTGAAATCTTCTTTTCCTGCGCGCAGTCAACAATCGCACGCTAATCAACATTGTCGCTTAGTGGTGGATACAACTACTTAAAATTTCATTCGATTAAATTTTTATTTCTAATTTTTTTATTATCATTATTATATTAAGCAAAACCATTCATATGACTAACTTATCCCTGGAATTTTCATTATTATTTATTGGTCCTTGTCCACCTCCTTGATTAGATTGTCCTTTTTTCTTACTTTATTTAGAATTTCTATTTTGGTTCACTATAATTTATATAGTAAATTTTTACTAGTCAAAGTTCATTAGTTGGAACATTCCATTTCTATTTTCTTTCTAATATTCTTTTCTCATTCGCTTTAATATTTTGTCGTATCTCATTCTCTTATTAGTTTCTTTTTTTTTTTCCTCTTATACTTTCGATTAGCTACTTATTTTTGTTTGACTTACAATATAAATTTTTCTGTCTAACTAAATCAATATTTCGTTAATTATTTACTCAAAACTGCTAATTTATCCTTCATTTCTCTTTGCACATTTCTGGCCATAAACCTATTTTTTTTCCTTTTAATTTGTTCTTTAATTTCATTCTCTGGTCCATTTCACAATTTCATATTTTATTTATTTATTTTTGTTCTTCTTTTGATCATATTATGATTTCATTCATTAATTATAAAAATTCATTCAAATTCTCTCTTTTAATATTAGTTACAGTTTAATAATCAAGTCATCAATTCTACTTATTTTTGTTTTAAGTCATTTGACCTTCATTACTTGTCTTTATCTTTATTATATATTTTTCTTGTTTGATTACATTTCTTTCCTCATTAAATAGAAAATCACAAATCAAATCCTTGTAATCTCCTTCTATCATATAACTCCATAATTTATTCTTAATATACTTATAATTTACTTTAAATGTCTTTATCACTTATTCTTTCTAATTAATTTTCCAATTTCCCTGAAATTGACTTTTTCTTAACTTCATCAATTTTTATCACAATTTTAACTGGTTTAACTTCCTTTATCCTTTAATTTAAATTAAGTGCATAAATTACAATTTAGATCCTAAAATTTCTCTCATAACGACGAATTACATTTTCTCTAATTAACCTATATTTTAACTCATTTGGCTTTATTTGACTTTTATTGAATTTTTAATGTATAAATTACATTTTGATTCTTTGAATTTTCCAAAGATGGTAGATTTACAATTTAGTCCTTTAATTTTTTTGACTAATTACATTCTTGCCCGTTTCTGTCTTATTTAGCCAATTTAAGTTTCTCATTACTTTTTTTTGGTCCAACTAACCAATTTACCTTTTATTTTATCATGTAATTATAGTTTTACTCTTACTGACCCCATTGATCTTATTTTCACATTATTTACTATTTATTTACAATTATGGCGTTCAAATTATCATAATTATTCTTTTATCTCAGTTTCATACAAGATTACCATTTTGCCCCTAGCAAAATCCAGTAGAATTGCAACGAGCTGGATAAATGGGATATAATCGGGGGATTCAGTTCTCGGAACCATCCAGTCCCCTTTAACAATTTTTTTCTTATTCCATATACACAATTTTTCTATTAACTATATATATATTTCTATACACACACACACACACACACACACATATATATACACACACACACACACACACACACATATATACATTTATATATATATATATATATATATATACATATGCAGTTATGGATTTCGAAAATTCCTTCTTTACATCTCGAAATCTTCTTTTCCTGCGTACAGTCAACAATCAGAGCTATTATTGTTTTATTAAATGAGTTGGATTAATAGATATTTGCATGTATCTGTCTAGTATCGTTATATATTATGTACGGATATATGGAAAAGAGTAGGGTGTTAGAATAGATTTGGATAAAAGTGTTTTAGATACTTTCTTTTCAGGAGGTTTTCATGAATTTTAGGGGAGATTCTGCCAAAATTTTTACAGAAAAATGAATAGTAATTTGATAAATGATCAGATTTTTTTTAAACAGTGGTTTGTTTTGACCCGTATTAAAGAAATCTAAGCCCGTGTGTGACATCCTGTATCCGAGTCTTTGACTGACCGGATATATGGTGTTACATTTAGTGGTATACAATCTAATTAAGGAGGTAGACAAGGACCAATAAATAATAATAAAAATTCCAGGGATAAGTTAGTCATATGAATGGTGTTGCTTAATATAATAATGATAATAAAAAAATTAGAAATAAAAATTTAATCGAATGAAATTTTGAGTAGTTATATCCACCACTAAGCGACAATGTTGCTTAGTGTGCGGTCGTTGACTGCGCGTAGGAAAAGAAGATTTCGAGATGTAAAGAAGGAATTTTCGAATGGCATGTACATAAAGATTTTGGGATCGCATAAAGTGAGGTAGAATGATTTTATAATAATAATAATAATAATAATAATAAAAAGGAAAAGTTGGTAGAAAAAGAAAAGAAAAAGGAAAGGGAGAGCAAGGAAGGGGGAAAGGGAAGCGGGAAGGAGGGGAGGCGGTGCTAGCCGCTGTTGCTCACAACGCCGGTGAGGCTCGAACCATCACACCGCTGCCATGCCACTTTCGGTCATCCCTGCAAGCGTCCTCCTCCTCCCATGGCGTCATCTCCTCCATTTCTTCTTCCTCACCACCGTGGCTCTCCTTCTTCTTCTTCTTCTTCTTCTTCTTTCTTTTATGTTCCAATGATCCCGATGACGGTTGAGGGAGCTGATGGCACCGGTGGGATCCCGAGAGCCAGGCACTTCTCTGACGTCCTTCACTCCTCCTCTCTCACCGATGGAAGGTAGATCAAAGAGAAGGATTGACCGATGATTTTTGTTAGATCCCGGTCAACTCCGACGGTCATTGGGCAAGTGACCACCCACCATGGGATTCCTGAGCCTGGATCTTCAAGTGGATAGCTTCAGTGTATTTATCGGTGAGTCTCCGGTGAAGCTCCGACGACTGGTCCGGTGAGCCCAAGGATGACAAAATGTAGAAAAATTCGAAAATCGACACTAACGGGTATGTGGATACAAACTACCCTTAATTTCATTTAATTTTAAATTTTATGGTGAATTTTATATTAGGTAAGTATATGAATTTAGGAATTTATGAGAAATAATTTGAGTTAATAATATAAATTAATGATATAGTATGAAATAGATGAGAATAGAAGAAGAAATTAAGTAATTAGTTGAATCCCAAGCATCCTAAGAAGGTTTGAAAGCTTCAAAAATCCATTTATGGATTAAAGCAAGCATCTCGAAGTTGGAATCTTCATTTTGATGAGGCAGTCAAAGAATTTGACTTCATCAAGAACGAAGATGAGCCTTATGTGTACAAGAAGGTTAGTGGGAGCATAGTAGTATTTCTGGTCCTATATGTGGACGACATCCTTCTCATTGGGAATGACATTCCAACATTGCAAAAGGTTAAGCAATGGTTATGAAAATGTTTCTCAATGAAAGACTTAGGTGAAGCCGAGACAATACTTGGTATTCGAATCTATAGAGATAGAACGAATCGACTTTTGGGACTAAGTCAAGAAAAGTACATAGACAAAGTACTAAAGCATTTTAGTATGGGAGACTCAAAGAAAGGGTACATACCTTTGGCTTTGGGAGTTCCTTTGACTAAGGAACAGTGCCCTAAAACCAAAGAGGAAAGGGACAACATGAGTAGAATCCCATATGCATCTGCTATTGGATCTATCATGTATGCTATGTTATGTACTAGGTTGGATGTTGCTCATGCACTGAGTATAACCAGTAGGTTTCAGCAATACCCTAGTGAAAAGCACTGGTTTGCTGTAAAAGGGATTCTGAAGTACCTACGAAGGACTAAGGATCACTTCTTAGTGTATGGTGGTCAATAAGAGCTCGTCATACAAGTTTATGCCGATGCTACTTTTTAGACTAGCACTCAGGATTCTAGATCACAATCTGGGTTTGTTTTTGTTTTGAACGGTGGTGCTGTCAGCTGGAGAAGCTCGAAGTAAGAGACCATTGCCGACTAAACTATAAAATCTGAGTATATTGTAGCGAGTGAGGCTGCAAAAGAGGCTATTTGGATTAAAAATTTCATTTCTGGATTAGGAATGGTCCCAAGCATCCTAGATCCATTAGAAATTTTTTGTGACAACAACGGGGCTATCGCACAGGCCAAGGAGCCCCAGTCACACCAGAAATGCAAACACATACTCAGGAGGTACCACCTGATCAGAGAAATCATTGATCGTGGGGATGTCAAGGTTTGCAAGATAGAAAGTGAAGACAATGTAGTAGATCCTTTGATAAAATAGTTGCATCCAAATCTGCACGAAGCTCATTTGAGAGCATTTGGTCAAAGGGCTATGCCCAATTGGGACTAGTGCTAGTGGAAGATTGTTAGTGTAAGCCCTAGCCCCAATACATTGTAATAAAACACTTTAGTTAATAAATGAGGCATTTATTTTATCTATTATTTTCCTGTGCATATCAATTGATAGAATTATCCAAGAATGTTATTTCAGTTTACGTTATCATGTGTGAGACACATGGTTGTAAGACCTTGAAACAAATGAGACTTCATTCTAAATATCCCTAGTCAGTCATTGTTATGGGAATAACAAATGAATTAAGACTAGTATGCTCTCTCTGATAAGTTGAGTTATGACTTACGGATCATAAGGACAAGAGTGTCAATTAGAGATCATAGATACATGTTTAGAACATGGTATCTGGATTCGATCCACTCATGAGAACACTATATGGTACAAGTCATAAGTGTTTCTCATATGCAAGTTTTGTATTAGAGTTCTTAGACCTAAAATCTCTATGAAAGTCTTTATGAATTATTGTGTGCTTTGACATACACCTAACGTGCTCGTAACAGAGTGACAAGTACGGGTATGCTAGGGTATGCATTGATTCATGTTAGAGAGCATGAGAGAAGTGAAGGGATTACCCCTTTCTATAAGAGAGAAAATATCATCGGCCACTTGATCAGTGAACTGAGAAGTGTATGGCCATACCGAGATGAAATAATGAGTAATCATTATTTATCTGAGAGTTCAGTATCACTAGAATATCAAGAAAGGAATTAATATATATAAGGATGACTAGTTCCATGCCTTATATTAATTCTGATATTTATGGGTAAGGGACTATGCCAAATTACATTAGGTCACTAAATGCCATATGTATTTTCATTTAATTTGGAATGCTATAATATCTTGCTAGATAATATATATAGCCTTTGAATTAATTTATTAATTCATTGCCAACATTAGATGGACCTATAGGATCGCACACAAAACATTGGGCTTAAAATATTTAAATAAAGTATTGGGAATTAATTTGGGCTTTTAATTAAAGTCAAATTAATGTATGTAATGGGCATTATAAATGCTATTGGACCTTGGCCCATGAGAGACAGAAATTCAGCCCACATGGTTTAATTTTAATTAATTAATTATCTTGTATTAATTAAGTTAATTGAGTATTAAATCCTAATGATATTTAAATCAAATTAAAACACTTAATTAGGGGATGTTTGAGCTGAAATTCCCAAGATAAATATTGAAGGAATTTTGGCACATGTGAATTTCTTTATTAAGTGATATTATTTGATTAAATGTCTTATGTATTTATCTTGGATTAAATCAAAAGAGTTTGAATCAATATATATTACTTATTTTAAGAAAGTGATTAAGGCCAAAATAAATTATCTTGAGGTAGTAGATTTTAGATTAATCATTTACATAATGAGATAATATATATTGAAAGGAAAAAACGTGAAACCCTAGTTCTTCTATGGTTTTGGCTTGATTTTCTCTCTCTCTCTCATAAAATTCTTTTGGCCAATTTTCACAAGGAGAAAGGATTGTTCCTCATTCTCTTGTGTTCTTGGGTAATAATAGCAACCTAAGAGAAGTATAAAATAAAATTTTGTAGCTTCAAACCATAGCCATTACACAATACTTATTTTGAGAGCTAGCAATCTCGATTTTAAGCCGTTGTTGCAATTGTGCGTGTGAACATAGAGAGGAGTGGCGTAAAAGGCTGTTCCTTGGCATTGGTGGTGAAGTTCTAAGGCTAAGATATCCTCCTTGGTTGCTGGTCATCATCAAAATTAAGTTTAAAAGGCATCTAAAGTTGTAAGTTTTAAAACCCTAAAATTGCATGTTTCGATTCTTGTCATGGAATTGTATGGCATGTATGATCAAATTTTATTATTTTTGCTGCGTGATCTTTATGTGCATACCATGAAATATTCCATCAGTGGCCTCTTTGAGTTTTTTTTTGAAAAACAAAATAAAAATACAAAGGGGTAACCCTTTGGGTTTTGGATGAAAAACTGAGGCTAAATGCAAAAGGGTACCCCCTATAAGTTTTTGTTGAAAACTGAGTAAAAATACAAAGGAGTACCCCTTTGGATTTTTGCTGAAAAATGTTGAAAAAATGTCAAAGGGTAAACCTTTGAGTTTTGTTTGAGAAACTTAGTAAATATACAAAGGGGTACCCCATTGGATTTTGGTAGAAAAACAGAGGCAAAAATGCCAAAAGGTACCCCCTTTGAGGTTTGGTTGAAAAATAGAGTAAAAATGTAAAGGTGTACCCCTTTTGGATTTTGGTTGAAAAACAAAGGCTAAAAGCCAAAAGGTACCCCTTTTGAGTTTTGGTTGAAAAACAGAGTAAAAATACAAAAGTGTAACCCTTTGGGTTTTGGCTGGAAAACTGAGGCTAAATGTAAAAGGGTACCCCTTTTAAGTTTTGGTTGAAAAACAGAGTAAAAATGCAGAGGGGTACCCCTTTGGGTTTTGGCTGAAAAACTAAGGCTAAATGCCAAAAATTACCCCATTTGAGTTTTGGTTGAAAACTGAATAAAAATACAAAGGGGTACCCCTTTTGGTTTTTGCTGAAAAACTTAGGCAAAATGCCAAAGGATATCGCTTTGACTTTTGTTTAAAAAATAGAGTAAAAATGCAATGGTGTATCCCGTTGGATTTCGGCTGAAAAACAAAGTCAAAATGCCAAAGGGTACTCCCACTTGAGCTTTGGTTGAAAAACTAAGTAAAAATGCAGAGGAGTAATCATTTGTGTTTTGGATGAAAAACTGTGGCTAAATGCAAAAGGGTACCCCCTTTTAGTTTTGTTTGAAAACTGAGTAAAAATACAAAGGGGTACCCCTTTGGTTTTTTGTTGAAAAACTTAGGCAAAATGCCAAAGGGTGTCCCATTGACTTTTGGTTAAACAACAGAGTAAAAATGCAACGGTGTACCATATTGGATTTTGGCTGAAAAATAAAGTCAAAATGCCAAAGGGTACCCTCTTTGAATTTTGGTTAAAAAACAAAGTAAAAATACAAAGGGGTAACCCTTTGCGTGTTGGCTGAAAAACTGAGGCTAAATGCAAAAGGGTACCCCCATTAAGTTTTGGTTGAAAAACTGAGTAAAAAACAAAGGGGTATCCCTTTGAGTTTTTATCGAAAAACATTGAAAAAAAGTCAAAGGGTAAACCCTTTGACTTTTGGTTGAGAAATTTAGTAAAAATGCATAGGGGTATCCCTTTGGGTTTTGGATTAAAAATAGAGGCAAATTGCCAAAGGGTACCCCCTTTGAGTTTTGGCGAAAAAATGGAGTAAAAATGCAGAGGGTTACCACTTTGGGTTTTGGCTGAAAAACAGAGGCTAAATGCCAAAGGGTACCCCTTTGAGTTTTGGTTGAAAACTGAGTAAAAATACAAAGGGGTGCCCCTTTGGGTTTTTGATGAAAAACTTAGGCAAAATGCCAAAGGGTATCCCTTTGACTTTTGATTAAAAAATAGAGTAAAAATGCAATTATGTACCGCTTTGGATTTTGGCTGTAAAAAAAAGTCAAAATGCCAAAAGGTAACCTCTTTCAGTTTTGGTTGAAAAACAGAGTAAAAATGCAAAGGGGTAACCCTTTGAGTTTTTGGTGAAAAACTGAGCCTAAATGCAAAAGGGTACCCCCTTTAAGTTTTTATTGAAAACTGAGTTAATATACAAAGGGTTACCCATTTGGGTTTCAGCTGAAAAACGTTGAAAAAAAGTCAAAGGGTAAACCTTTTATTTTTGTTTGAGCAAACATAGTAAAAATGCAAAAGGGGAACCCCATTGGGTTTTGGCAAAAAAACAGAGGCAAAATGCCATAGGGTACCCCCTTTGAGGTTTGGTTGAAAAACAAAGTAAAAATGCAAAGGTGTACCCCTCTTTGATTTTTGTTGAAAAAAAAGGCTAAATGCCAAAAGGTACCCTTTTATGAGTTTTGGTTGAAAAATAGAGTAAAAATAGAAAAGGGTAACCCTTTGGGTTTTGGCTGAACAACTGAGGCTAAATGCAAAAGGGTACCCCCTTCAAGTTTTGGTTGAAAATAGAGTAAAATAGCAGAGGGGTACCCCTTTGGGTTTTGGTTGAAAAAATAAGGCTAAATGACAAAGGGTACCCCCTTTGAGTTTTGGTTGAAAACTGAATAAAATACAAAGGGGTACCCCTTTGGGTTTTTGCTGAAAAACTTTGGCAAAATGCCAAAGGGTATCCCTTTGACTTTTGGTTAAAAAATAGAGTAAAAATGCAATGGTTTATCCCGTTGGATTTTGGCTGAAAAACAAAGTCAAAATGCCAAAGGGTACCCCCATCTTAGCTTTGGTTGAAAAACTGTGTAAAAATGCAGAGGGGTACACATTTGTGCTTTGGATGAAAAACTGAGGCTAAATGCAAAAGGGTACCCCCTTTTAGTTTTATTTTAAAACTGAGTATAAATACAAAGGGGTACCCCTTTGGGTTTTTGTTGAAAAACTTAGGTAAAATACCAAAGGGAATCCCTTTGACTTTTGGTTAAAAAAACAGAGTGAAAATGCAATGGTGTACCGCATTGGATTTTGGATGAAAAATAAAGTCAAAATGCCAAGGGGTACCCTCTTTGAATTTTGGTTGAAAAGCAAAGTAAAAATACAAAGGGGTAACCCTTATTTTTTTGATTGGAAAACTGAGGCTAAATGCAAAAGGGTACCCTCATTACGTTTTGGTTGAAAAACTAAGTAAAAAACAAAGGGGTACCGCTTTGAGTTTTTGTTAAGAAATTGAGTAAAAATGCATAGGGGTACCGCTTTGGGTTTTGGTTGAAAAATAGAGGCAAATTGTAAAAGTGTACCATCTTTCAGTTTTGGCTGAAAAACAGAGTAAAAATGCAGAGGTTTACGCCTTTGGGTTTTGGCTAAAAAATAGAGGGTAAATACCAAAGGGTATACCTTTGAATTTTTGTCGAAAACTGAGTAAAAATGCAAAGGGGTGCCCCTTTAGGTTGTTGATGAAAAACTTAGGCAAAATGCCAAAGGGTATCCCTTTGACTTTTTGGTTAAATAACAGAGTAAAAATGTAACTCTGTACCGCTTTGGATTTTAGCTGTAAAACAAAGCCAAAATACCAAAAGGTACCCTCTTTCAGTTTTGGTTGAAAAATAGAGTAAAAATAAAATGGGGTAACCCTTTGAGTTTTGGCTGAAAAACTGAGGCTAAATGCAAAAGGGTACCCCCTTTGAGTTTTAGTTGAAAACTGAGTAAAAATACAAAGGGGTACCCCTTTGGGTTTTTCCTGAAAAACGTTGAAAAAATGTCAAAGGGTAAACCTTTTAATTTTGTTTGAGAAACTTAGTAAAAATGCAAAGGGGTACCCCATTAGGTTTTGGTAGAAAAACAGAGGCAAAATGCCAAGGGGTACCCCCTTTGAGGTTTAGTTGAAAAACAGAGTAAAAATGCAAAGGTGTACCCCTTTTGGATTTTGGTTGAGAAACATAGGCTAAATGCCAAAAGGTACCCCTTTTGAGTTTTGGTTGAAAAATAGAGTAAAAATACAAAAGGTTACCCCCTTTTAGTTTAGTTTGAAAACTGAGTAAAAATTAAAAGCGGTACCCCTTTGGGTTTTTGTTTAAAAACTTAGGTAAAATGCCAAAGGGTATCCCTTTGACTTTTGGTTAAAAAATAGAGTAAAAATGCAACGGTGTACCGCATTGGTTTTTGGCTGAAAAATAAAGTCAAAATGCCAAAGGGTACCCTCTTTGAATTTTTGTTGACAAACAAAGGCTAAATGCAAAAATATAGAGGGGTACCCCTTTGGGTTTTTGCTGAAAAACTAAGGCTAAATGGCAAAGGGTACCCCCTTTGAGTTTTTGTTAAAAACTGAGTAAAAATACAATGGGGTACCCCTTTGGGTTTTTGCTAAAAAACTTAGGCAAAATGCCAAAAGGTATCCCTTTTACTTTTGGATAAAAAATAGAGTAAAAATGCGATGGTGTACCCCATTGGATTTTGGCTGAAAAACAAAGTCAAAATGCCAAAGGGTACCCCCATTTGAGCTTTGGTTGAAAAAATGAGTAAAAATACAGAGGGGTACCCATTTGTGTTTTGGATGAAAAACTGAGGCTAAATGCAATAGGGCACCCCCTTTTAGTTTCGTTTGAAAATTGAGTAAAAATAAAAAGGGGTACCCCTTTAGGTTTTTATTGAAAAACTTAGGCAAAATGCCAAAGGGTATCCTCTTTAAATTTTGGTTGAAAAACAAAGTAAAAATACAAAGGGGTAATCCTTTGGGTTTTGGCTGAAAAAGCTGAGGCTAAATGCAAAAGGGTACCCCCATTAAGTTTTTGTTGAAAAACTGAGCAAAAAAATGAAAGGGCACCCCTTTGGGTTTTTTTTTGAAAAACGTTGAAAAAATGTCAAAGAGTAAACCCTTTTAGTTTTTGTTGAGAAATTGAGTAAAAATGCATAAAGGTACCCCTTTGTGTTTTGGTTGAAAAATAGAGGCAAATTGCCAAAAGGTACCCCCTTTGAGTTTGGGCTGAAAAACATAGTAAAAATGCAGAGGGTTACCCCTTTGAGTTTTGGCTGAAAAACAGAGGCTAAATGCCAAAGGGTACCCCTTTGAGTTTTGGTTGAAAACTGAGTAAAAATGCAAAGGGGTGCCCCTTTGGGTTTTTGATGAAAAACTTAGGTAAAATGCCAAAGGGTAATCCCTTTGAGTTTTGGTTATGAAGCTGGGTAAAAATTAAAAAGGGTACCACTTTGGGTTTTGGCTGAAAAACAGAGGCAAAAGGCCAAATAGTACACCCACTGAGTTATCGTTGAAAAAGTAAGTAAAAATGTAAAGGGGTAACCATTTGGAAATGTGTACACCTTCAGGTTTTTGCTAAAAAACAAAGGCAAAAAGCCAAAGGGTACCCCTTTTGGATTTTGGCTAAAAAACTAAGGCTAAATGCCAAAGGGTGCCCCCTTTGAGTTTTGGTTGAAAAATTGAGTAAAAATACAAAGGGGTAACTCTTTGGGTTTTGGCTGAAAAACTGAGGCTAAATGCAAAAGGGTACCCCTTTTATGTTTTTGTTGAAAAATAGAGTAAAAATGCATAGGGGTACCCCTTTGGGTTTTGGCTGAAAAACTGACGCTAAATGCCAAAGGGTAACCCCTTTGAGTTTTTGTTGAAAACAGAGTAAAAATACAAAGAGGTACCCCTTTGGGTTTTTGCTGAAAAACTTAGGCAAAATTCAAAAGTGTATCCCTTTGACTTTTGGTTACAAAATAGAGTAAAAATGCAAAGGTGTAACCCTTTTGGATTTTGGCTAAAAGACAAAGGCTAAATGCCAAAGGGTACCCCCTTTGAGTTTTTGTTTAAAAATAGAGTAAAAATACAAAGGGGTAATCCTTTGGGTTTTGGCTGAAAAATTGAGTCTAAATGTAAAAGGGTACCCCCTTTGAGTTCTGGTTAAAAACTGAGTAAAATTATAGAGGGGTACCCCTTTAGGTTTTGCTGAAAAACGTTGAAAAAATGTCAAAGGGTAAACCCTTTGAGTTTTGGTTGAGTAATTGAGTAAAAATGCATAGGGGTACCCCTTTGGGTTTTTGTTGAAAAATAGAGGCAAAATGCCAAAGGGTACCCCCATTGAGTTTTGGTTGAAAAACAGTGTAAAAATGTATCGAATTACCACTTTGGGTTTTGGCTGAAAAACTGAGGCTGAAAGCCAAAGGGTACCGCCTTTGAGTTTTTGTTGAAAACTAAGTATAAATACAAAATCGAACCCCTTTGGGTTTTTGCTGAAAAAGTTAGACAAAATGCCAAAGGGTATCCCTTTAAGTTTTGGTTAAAAAACAAAGTAAAAATCAAACGGCGTACCCCTTTCGATTTTGGCTAAACAACTAGAGTAAAAATACAGAGTGGTACTGCTTTTGGTTTGGGATGAAAAACCGATGCTAAATGCAAAAGGGTATGCCTTTTGAGTTTTTGTTGAAAAACTGAGTAAAAGTGCAAAGGGGTGCCCCTTTTGGTTTTTGATGAAAAACTTAGGCAAAATGCCAAAGGGTAAACCATTTGAGTTTTGGTTGAGAAGCTGAGTAAAAATGAAAAAGGGTACCACTTTCGCTTTTGGCTGAAAACCAGAGGCAAAATGCCAAAGAGTACCGCCTTTGAGTTATGGTTGAAAAAGTGAGTAAAAATTTACGGGGGTAACCTCTTGGGTTTTGGATGCAAAATAGAGGTAAAATGCCAAAGGCTACCCCCTTTGAGTTTTGGTTGAAAACTGATTAAAAATGCAAATGTGTACCCCTTTGGGTTTTGGCTAAAAAACAAAGGCAAAATGCCAAAAGGTACCCCTTTGAGGTTTGGTTGAAAAATAGAGTAAAAATGCAAAGGTGTACCCCTTTTGGATTTTGGCTGAAAAACAAAGGCTTAATGACAAAGGGTACCCCCTTTGAGTTTTTGTTGAAAACGGAGCAAAAATGTAGAGGGGTACTCCGTTAGATTTTCGCTTAAAAACTTAGGCTAAATGCCAAAGGGTACCCTATTTTAGTTTTGGTTGAAAACTGAGTAAATATACAAAGGGTTACCCCTTTGGGTTTTTGCTGAAAAACGTTGAAAAAATGTCAAAGGGTAAACCCCTTGTGCTTTGGTTGAGAAACTGAGTAAAAATGCATTGGAGTACCCCTTTGTGTTTTGGTTGAAAAACAGAGGCAAAATGCCGAAAGGTATCCCCTTTGAGTTTTGGTTGAAAAATAGAGTAAAAATGCAGAGGCCTACCCCTTTGGGTTTTGACTGAAAAACTGAGTAAAAATGCAAAGGGGTGCCCCTTTGAGTTTTGCTTGAAAATTGAGTAAAAATGCAAAGGGGTACCCCTTTTGATTTTTGATTAAAAATGCAAATGTGTACCCCTTTGGGTTTTGGCTAAAAAACAAAGGAAAAATGCCAAAAGGTACCCCTTTAAGGTTTGGTTGAAAAATAGAGTAAAAATGCAAAGATTTACCCCTTTTGGATTTTTGCTGAAAAACAAAGGCTAAATGCCAAAGGGTACCACTTTTGAGTTTTGGTTGAAAATGGAGTAAAAATGCAGAGGGGTAATCCTTTAGGTTGTCGCTAAAAAATGATTCTAAATGCCGAACGGTACCCCATTTGAGTTTTGGTTGAAAAACTGAATAAAAATATAAAGGCTTACCCCATTGAATTTTTGCTGAAAAACATTGAAAAAATGTCAAAGGGTAAACCCTTTGTGCTTTTGTTGAGAAACTGATTAAAAAATGCATAGGAGTACCCCTTTGAGTTTTCGTTGAAAAACAGAGGCAAAATGCCAAAGGGTACCCATTTGAGTTTTGGTTGAAAAACAGAGTAAAAATGCCGAGGGTTACCCCTTTGGGTTTTGGCTGAAAAACTGAGACTAAATGCCAAAGGGTATCCCCTTTGAGTTTTGGTTGAAAACTGAGTATAAATACAAAGGCGTACCCCTTTGGGTTTTTGTTGAAACACTTAGACAAAATGCCAAAGGGTATCCCTTTGAGTTTTGGCTAAAAAATAGAGTAAAAATGCAACGGCGTACCCCTTTGGATTTTGGCTGAAAAACAAAGGAAAAATGCCAAAAGGTACCCCATTGAGGTTTGGTTAAAAAATAGAGTAAAAATACAAAGGTTTACCCCTTTTGGATTTTAGCTGGAAAACAAAGGCTAAATGCCAAAGGGTACCCCCATTGAGTTTTGGTTGAAAAACGGAGTAAAAATGTAGAGGGGTACCCCTTTAGGTTTTGGCTGAAACTCTGAGGCTAAATGCCAAAGGGTACCCCATTTGAGTTTTGGTTGAAAAACAGAGTAAAAATACAAAGGGGTAACCCTTTGGGTTTTGGCTGAAAAACTGAGGCTAAAAGCAAAAGGGCACCCCCTTTGAGTTTTTGTTGAAAACAGAGTAAAAGTACAAAAGGGTACCCCTTTGGGTTTTTGCATAAAAACAATGAAAAAATGTCAAAGGGTAAACCATTTGAGTTTTGGTTGAGAAATTGAGTAAAAATGCATAGGGGTACCCCTTTGGGTTTTTGATGAAAAATAGAGGCAAAATGCCTAAGGGTACCCCCATTTAGTTTTGGTTGAAAAATAGAGTAAAAATGTAGAGAATTACCACTTTGGGTTTTGGCTGAAAAACTGAGGCTGAAAGCCAAAGGGTACCACCTTTGAGTTTTTGTTGAAAACTAAGTATAAATACAAAATCGAACCCCTTTTGGTTTTTGCTAAAAAAATTAGGAAAATGCCAAAGGGTATCCCTTTAAGTTTTGGTTAAAAAACAAAGTAAAAATCAAATGGCGTACCCCTTTCGATTTTGGCTAAAAAACTAGAGTAAAATGCGAAAAGGCACCCCATTTGAGTTTTGGTTGAAAAATAGAGTAAAAATGCAGTGTGGTACCCCTTTTGGTTTCGGATGAAAAACTAAGGCTAAATGCCAAAGGGTATCTCCGTTGAGTTTTGGTTAAAAAACTGAGTAAATATGTAAAGGGGCGCCCCTTTAGGTTTTTGAAGAAAAACTTCGGCAAAATGCCAAAAGGTAAACCCTTTGAGTTTTGGTTGAGAAGCTGAGTAAAAATGAAAAAGGGTACCACTTTGTGTTATGGCTGAAAAACAAAGGCAAAATGCCAAAGAGTACCCCCTTAGAGTTATGGTTGAAAAAGTGAGTAAAAATGTAAAGGGGTAACCTTTTGGGTTTTGGATGCAAAACAGAGGTAAAATGCCAAAGGCTACCCCCTTTGAGTTTTGATTGAAAAACTAAGTAAAAATGCAAATGTGCACCTCTTTGGGGTTTTGCTAAAAAATAAAGGAAAAATGCCAAAGGGTACCCCATTAAGGTTTGCTTGAAAAACAGAGTAAAAATACAAAGGTGTATCCGTTTTGAATTTTAGCCAAAAAAAAAGGCTAGATGCCAAAGGGTACCTCCTTTGATGTTTGGTTGAAAAATATAGTAAAAATACAAAGGGGTAACCATTTGGATTTTGGCTGAAAAATGGAGGCTAAATGCAAAAGGGTACCCCTTTAAGTTTTGGTTGAAAAACAGAGTAAAAATGCAGCGGGGTACCCCTTTGAGTTTTGGCTGAAAAACTGACGCTAAATGCCAAAGGGTACCCCCTTTGAGTTTTTGTTGAAAACAAAGTAAAAATACAAAGGGGTACCCCTTTGGGTTTTTGCTGAAAAACTTAGGCAAAATGTCAAAGGGTATCCCTTTGACTTTTGGTTAAAGTAGAGTAAAAATGCAAAGGTGTACCGCTTTTGGATTTTGGCTGAAAAACAAATGCTAAATGCCAAAGGGTACCCGCTTTGAGTTTTAATTGAAAAATAGAGTAAAAATACAAAAAATTAACCCTTTGGATTTTGGCTGAAAAAATGAGGCTAAATGGAAAAGGGTACCCCCGTTAAGTTTTTGTTGAAAAACAGAGTAAAAATGCAGAGCTGTACCCCTTTGGCTTTTGGCTGAAAAACTGAGGCTAAATGCCAATGGGTACCCCTTTTGAGTTTTTGTTGAAAACTGAGTAAAAATACAAAGGGGTACCCTTTTGGGTTTTTGTTGAAAACTTAAGTAAAATGCCAAAGGGTATCCCTTTGACTTTCGGTTATAAAAAAGAGTAAAAATGCAACGGTGTACCGCTTTGGATTTTGTCTGAAAAACAAAGTCAAAATGCCAAAGGTTACCCTCTTTTAGTTTTGGTTGAAAATAGAGTAAAAGTCTAAAGGGGTAACCCTTTGGGTTTTGGCTGAAAAAATGAGGCTAAATGCAAAAGGGTACCCCCTTTGAGTTTTGTTAAAAAAAGAGTAAAAAAAAGGGGTAACCCTTTGGATTTTTGCTAAAAAACATTGAAAAAATGTCAAAGGGTAAACCCTTATAGTTTTGGTTGAGAAACTGAGTAAAAATGCATATGAGTACCCCTTTGGGTTTTGGTTGAAAAACAGAGGCAAAATGGCAAAGTGAACCCATTTAAGATTTTGTTGAAAAACAGAGTAAAAATGAAGAGGGTTATCCCTTTGGGTTTTGGCTGAAAAACTGAGGCTAAATGCCAAAGGATACCCCCTTTGAGTTTTGGTTGAAAACTGAGTATAAATACAAAGGGGTACCCCTTTGGGCTTTTGCTGAAAAACTCAGACAAAATGCGAAATGGTATCCCTTTGAGTTTTTGTTAAAAAAATAGAGTAAAAATGAAAAGGTGTTCCCCTTCTGGATTTTTGCTGAAAAACAAAGGCTAAATGCCAGAGGATACCCCCTTTGAGTTTTGGTTGAAAAATATAGTAAATATACAAAGGGGTAACACTTTGGGTTTTGGCTGAAAAACTGAGGCTAAATGCAAATGGGTACTCCCTTTAAGTTTTGGTTGAAAAAAAAAGTAAAAATGCAGAGGGATACCCCTACGGGTTTTGCCTGAAAAACTGAGGCTAAGTGCAAAGGGTACCTTCTTTGAGTTTTTGTTTAAAGCTGAGTAAAAATACAAAGGTGTACCACTTTTGGAGTACCCCTTTGAGTTTTGGTTGAAAAACAAAGGCAAAATGCCGAAAGGTATCCCCTTTGAGTTTTGGTTGAAAAATAGAGTAAAAATGCAGAGGGCTACCCCTTTGGGTTTTGGCTGAAAAACTGAGTAAAAATGCAAAGGGGTGCCCCTTTGACTTTTGCTTGAAAATTGAGTAAAAATGCAAAGGGTTGCCCCTTTTGATTTTTGATTAAAAATGCAAATGTGTACCCCTTTGGGTTTTGGCTAAAAAACAAAGGAAAAATGCCAAAAGGTACCCCTTTAAGGTTTGGTTGAAAAACAGAGTAAAAATGCGAAGATTTACCCCTTTTGGATTTTGGCTAAAAAACAAAGGCTAAATGCCAAAGGGTACCACTTTTGAGTTTTGGTTGAAAATGGAGTAAAAATGCAGAGGGGTAATCCTTTAGGTTGTCGCTAAAAAAATGATGCTAAATGCCAAATGGTACCCCATTTGAGTTTTGGTTGAAAAACTGAGTAAAAATATAAAGGGTTACCCCATTGAATTTTTGCTGAAAAACATTGAAAAAATGTCAAAGGGTAAACACTTTGTCTTTGGTTGAGAAACTGGTTAAAAAATGCATAGGAGTGCCCCTTTGAGTTTTGGTTGAAAAACAGAGGCAAAATGCCAAAGGGTACCCCATTTGAGTTTTGGTTGAAAAACATAGTAAAAATGCAGAGGGTTACCCCTTTGGGTTTTGGCTGAAAAACTGAGACTAAATGCCAAAGGGTATCCCCTTTGAGTTTTGGTTGAAAACTGAGTATAAATACAAAGGCGTACCCCTTTGGGTTTTTGTTGAAACACTTAGACAAAATGCCAAAGGGTATCCCTTTGAGTTTTGGCTAAAAAATAGAGTAAAAATGCAACGGCGTACCCCTTTGGATTTTGGCTGAAAAACAAAGGAAAAATGCCAAAAGGTACCCCATTGAGGTTTGGTTAAAAAATAGAGTAAAAATGCAAAGGTTTACCCCTTTTGGATTTTAGCTGGAAAACAAAGGCTAAATGCCAAAGGGTACCCCCATTGAGTTTTGGTTGAAAAACGGAGTAAAAATGTAGAGGGGTACCCCTTTAGGTTTTGGCTGAAACTCTGAGGCTAAATGCCAAAGGGTACCCCATTTGAGTTTTGGTTGAAAAACAGAGTAAAAATACAAAGGGGTAACCCTTTGGGTTTTGGCTGAAAAACTGAGGCTAAAAGCAAAAGGGCACCCCCTTTGAGTTTTTGTTGAAAACTGAGTAAAAGTACAAAAGGGTACCCCTTTGGGTTTTTGCATAAAAACAATGAAAAAATGTCAAAGGGTAAACCATTTGAGTTTTGGTTGAGAAATTGAGTAAAAATGCATAGGGGTACCCCTTTGGGTTTTTGATGAAAAATAGAGGCAAAATGCCTAAGGGTACCCCCATTGAGTTTTGGTTGAAAAATAGAGTAAAAATGTAGAGAATTACCACTTTGGGTTTTGGCTGAAAAACTGAGGCTGAAAGCCAAAGGGTACCACCTTTGAGTTTTTGTTGAAAACTAAGTATAAATACAAAATCGAACCCCTTTTGGTTTTTGCTAAAAAAATTAGGAAAATGCCAAAGGGTATCCCTTTAAGTTTTGGTTAAAAAACAAAGTAAAAATCAAATGGCGTACCCCTTTCGATTTTGGCTAAAAAACTAGAGTAAAATGCGAAAAGGCACCCCATTTGAGTTTTGGTTGAAAAATAGAGTAAAAATGCAGTGTGGTACCCCTTTTGGTTTCGGATGAAAAACTAAGGCTAAATGCCAAAGGGTATCTCCGTTGAGTTTTGGTTAAAAAACTGAGTAAATATGTAAAGGGGCGCCCCTTTAGGTTTTTGAAGAAAAACTTCGGCAAAATGCCAAAAGGTAAACCCTTTGAGTTTTGGTTGAGAAGCTGAGTAAAAATGAAAAAGGGTACCACTTTGTGTTATGGCTGAAAAACAAAGGCAAAATGCCAAAGAGTACCCCCTTAGAGTTATGGTTGAAAAAGTGAGTAAAAATGTAAAGGGGTAACCTTTTGGGTTTTGGATGCAAAACAGAGGTAAAATGCCAAAGGCTACCCCCTTTGAGTTTTGATTGAAAAACTAAGTAAAAATGCAAATGTGCACCTCTTTGGGGTTTTGCTAAAAAATAAAGGAAAAATGCCAAAGGGTACCCCATTAAGGTTTGCTTGAAAAACAGAGTAAAAATACAAAGGTGTATCCGTTTTGAATTTTAGCCAAAAAAAAAGGCTAGATGCCAAAGGGTACCTCCTTTGATGTTTGGTTGAAAAATATAGTAAAAATACAAAGGGGTAACCATTTGGATTTTGGCTGAAAAATGGAGGCTAAATGCAAAAGGGTACCCCTTTAAGTTTTGGTTGAAAAACAGAGTAAAAATGCAGCGGGGTACCCCTTTGAGTTTTGGCTGAAAAACTGACGCTAAATGCCAAAGGGTACCCCCTTTGAGTTTTTGTTGAAAACAAAGTAAAAATACAAAGGGGTACCCCTTTGGGTTTTTGCTGAAAAACTTAGGCAAAATGTCAAAGGGTATCCCTTTGACTTTTGGTTAAAGTAGAGTAAAAATGCAAAGGTGTACCGCTTTTGGATTTTGGCTGAAAAACAAATGCTAAATGCCAAAGGGTACCCGCTTTGAGTTTTAATTGAAAAATAGAGTAAAAATACAAAAAATTAACCCTTTGGATTTTGGCTGAAAAAATGAGGCTAAATGGAAAAGGGTACCCCCGTTAAGTTTTTGTTGAAAAACAGAGTAAAAATGCAGAGCTGTACCCCTTTGGCTTTTGGCTGAAAAACTGAGGCTAAATGCCAATGGGTACCCCTTTTGAGTTTTTGTTGAAAACTGAGTAAAAATACAAAGGGGTACCCTTTTGGGTTTTTGTTGAAAACTTAAGTAAAATGCCAAAGGGTATCCCTTTGACTTTCGGTTATAAAAAAGAGTAAAAATGCAACGGTGTACCGCTTTGGATTTTGTCTGAAAAACAAAGTCAAAATGCCAAAGGTTACCCTCTTTTAGTTTTGGTTGAAAACAGAGTAAAAGTCTAAAGGGGTAACCCTTTGGGTTTTGGCTGAAAAAATGAGGCTAAATGCAAAAGGGTACCCCCTTTGAGTTTTGTTAAAAAAAGAGTAAAAAAAAGGGGTAACCCTTTGGATTTTTGCTAAAAAACATTGAAAAAATGTCAAAGGGTAAACCCTTATAGTTTTGGTTGAGAAACTGAGTAAAAATGCATATGAGTACCCCTTTGGGTTTTGGTTGAAAAACAGAGGCAAAATGGCAAAGTGAACCCATTTAAGATTTTGTTGAAAAACAGAGTAAAAATGAAGAGGGTTATCCCTTTGGGTTTTGGCTGAAAAACTGAGGCTAAATGCCAAAGGATACCCCCTTTGAGTTTTGGTTGAAAACTGAGTATAAATACAAAGGGGTACCCCTTTGGGCTTTTGCTGAAAAACTCAGACAAAATGCGAAATGGTATCCCTTTGAGTTTTTGTTAAAAAAATAGAGTAAAAATGAAAAGGTGTTCCCCTTCTGGATTTTTGCTGAAAAACAAAGGCTAAATGCCAGAGGATACCCCCTTTGAGTTTTGGTTGAAAAATATAGTAAATATACAAAGGGGTAACACTTTGGGTTTTGGCTGAAAAACTGAGGCTAAATGCAAATGGGTACTCCCTTTAAGTTTTGGTTGAAAAAAAAAGTAAAAATGCAGAGGGATACCCCTACGGGTTTTGCCTGAAAAACTGAGGCTAAGTGCAAAGGGTACCTTCTTTGAGTTTTTGTTTAAAGCTGAGTAAAAATACAAAGGTGTACCACTTTTGGAGTACCCCTTTGAGTTTTGGTTGAAAAACAAAGGCAAAATGCCGAAAGGTATCCCCTTTGAGTTTTGGTTGAAAAATAGAGTAAAAATGCAGAGGGCTACCCCTTTGGGTTTTGGCTGAAAAACTGAGTAAAAATGCAAAGGGGTGCCCCTTTGACTTTTGCTTGAAAATTGAGTAAAAATGCAAAGGGTTGCCCCTTTTGATTTTTGATTAAAAATGCAAATGTGTACCCCTTTGGGTTTTGGCTAAAAAACAAAGGAAAAATGCCAAAAGGTACCCCTTTAAGGTTTGGTTGAAAAACAGAGTAAAAATGCGAAGATTTACCCCTTTTGGATTTTGTCTAAAAAACAAAGGCTAAATGCCAAAGGGTACCACTTTTGAGTTTTGGTTGAAAATGGAGTAAAAATGCAGAGGGGTAATCCTTTAGGTTGTCGCTAAAAAAATGATGCTAAATGCCAAATGGTACCCCATTTGAGTTTTGGTTGAAAAACTGAGTAAAAATATAAAGGGTTACCCCATTGAATTTTTGCTGAAAAACATTGAAAAAATGTCAAAGGGTAAACACTTTGTGCTTTGGTTGAGAAACTGGTTAAAAAATGCATAGGAGTGCCCCTTTGAGTTTTGGTTGAAAAACAGAGGCAAAATGCCAAAGGGTACCCCATTTGAGTTTTGGTTGAAAAACATAGTAAAAATGCAGAGGGTTACCCCTTTGGGTTTTGGCTGAAAAACTGAGACTAAATGCCAAAGGGTATCCCCTTTGAGTTTTGGTTGAAAACTGAGTATAAATACAAAGGCGTACCCCTTTGGGTTTTTGTTGAAACACTTAGACAAAATGCCAAAGGGTATCCCTTTGAGTTTTGGCTAAAAAATAGAGTAAAAATGCAACGGCGTACCCCTTTGGATTTTGGCTGAAAAACAAAGGAAAAATGCCAAAAGGTACCCCATTGAGGTTTGGTTAAAAAATAGAGTAAAAATGCAAAGGTTTACCCCTTTTGGATTTTAGCTGGAAAACAAAGGCTAAATGCCAAAGGGTACCCCCATTGAGTTTTGGTTGAAAAACGGAGTAAAAATGTAGAGGGGTACCCCTTTAGGTTTTGGCTGAAACTCTGAGGCTAAATGCCAAAGGGTACCCCATTTGAGTTTTGGTTGAAAAACAGAGTAAAAATACAAAGGGGTAACCCTTTGGGTTTTGGCTGAAAAACTGAGGCTAAAAGCAAAAGGGCACCCCCTTTGAGTTTTTGTTGAAAACTGAGTAAAAGTACAAAAGGGTACCCCTTTGGGTTTTTGCATAAAAACAATGAAAAAATGTCAAAGGGTAAACCATTTGAGTTTTGGTTGAGAAATTGAGTAAAAATGCATAGGGGTACCCCTTTGGGTTTTTGATGAAAAATAGAGGCAAAATGCCTAAGGGTACCCCCATTGAGTTTTGGTTGAAAAATAGAGTAAAAATGTAGAGAATTACCACTTTGGGTTTTGGCTGAAAAACTGAGGCTGAAAGCCAAAGGGTACCACCTTTGAGTTTTTGTTGAAAACTAAGTATAAATACAAAATCGAACCCCTTTTGGTTTTTGCTAAAAAAATTAGGAAAATGCCAAAGGGTATCCCTTTAAGTTTTGGTTAAAAAACAAAGTAAAAATCAAATGGCGTACCCCTTTCGATTTTGGCTAAAAAACTAGAGTAAAATGCGAAAAGGCACCCCATTTGAGTTTTGGTTGAAAAATAGAGTAAAAATGCAGTGTGGTACCCCTTTTGGTTTCGGATGAAAAACTAAGGCTAAATGCCAAAGGGTATCTCCGTTGAGTTTTGGTTAAAAAACTGAGTAAATATGTAAAGGGGCGCCCCTTTAGGTTTTTGAAGAAAAACTTCGGCAAAATGCCAAAAGGTAAACCCTTTGAGTTTTGGTTGAGAAGCTGAGTAAAAATGAAAAAGGGTACCACTTTGTGTTATGGCTGAAAAACAAAGGCAAAATGCCAAAGAGTACCCCCTTAGAGTTATGGTTGAAAAAGTGAGTAAAAATGTAAAGGGGTAACCTTTTGGGTTTTGGATGCAAAACAGAGGTAAAATGCCAAAGGCTACCCCCTTTGAGTTTTGATTGAAAAACTAAGTAAAAATGCAAATGTGCACCTCTTTGGGGTTTTGCTAAAAAATAAAGGAAAAATGCCAAAGGGTACCCCATTAAGGTTTGCTTGAAAAACAGAGTAAAAATACAAAGGTGTATCCGTTTTGAATTTTAGCCAAAAAAAAAAGGCTAGATGCCAAAGGGTACCTCCTTTGATGTTTGGTTGAAAAATATAGTAAAAATACAAAGGGGTAACCATTTGGATTTTGGCTGAAAAATGGAGGCTAAATGCAAAAGGGTACCCCTTTAAGTTTTGGTTGAAAAACAGAGTAAAAATGCAGCGGGGTACCCCTTTGAGTTTTGGCTGAAAAACTGACGCTAAATGCCAAAGGGTACCCCCTTTGAGTTTTTGTTGAAAACAAAGTAAAAATACAAAGGGGTACCCCTTTGGGTTTTTGCTGAAAAACTTAGGCAAAATGTCAAAGGGTATCCCTTTGACTTTTGGTTAAAGTAGAGTAAAAATGCAAAGGTGTACCGCTTTTGGATTTTGGCTGAAAAACAAATGCTAAATGCCAAAGGGTACCCGCTTTGAGTTTTAATTGAAAAATAGAGTAAAAATACAAAAAATTAACCCTTTGGATTTTGGCTGAAAAAATGAGGCTAAATGGAAAAGGGTACCCCCGTTAAGTTTTTGTTGAAAAACAGAGTAAAAATGCAGAGCTGTACCCCTTTGGCTTTTGGCTGAAAAACTGAGGCTAAATGCCAATGGGTACCCCTTTTGAGTTTTTGTTGAAAACTGAGTAAAAATACAAAGGGGTACCCTTTTGGGTTTTTGTTGAAAACTTAAGTAAAATGCCAAAGGGTATCCCTTTGACTTTCGGTTATAAAAAAGAGTAAAAATGCAACGGTGTACCGCTTTGGATTTTGTCTGAAAAACAAAGTCAAAATGCCAAAGGTTACCCTCTTTTAGTTTTGGTTGAAAACAGAGTAAAAGTCTAAAGGGGTAACCCTTTGGGTTTTGGCTGAAAAAATGAGGCTAAATGCAAAAGGGTACCCCCTTTGAGTTTTGTTAAAAAAAGAGTAAAAAAAAGGGGTAACCCTTTGGATTTTTGCTAAAAAACATTGAAAAAATGACAAAGGGTAAACCCTTATAGTTTTGGTTGAGAAACTGAGTAAAAATGCATATGAGTACCCCTTTGGGTTTTGGTTGAAAAACAGAGGCAAAATGCCAAAGTGAACCCATTTAAGATTTTGTTGAAAAACAGAGTAAAAATGAAGAGGGTTATCCCTTTGGGTTTTGGCTGAAAAACTGAGGCTAAATGCCAAAGGATACCCCCTTTGAGTTTTGGTTGAAAACTGAGTATAAATACAAAGGGGTACCCCTTTGGGCTTTTGCTGAAAAACTCAGACAAAATGCGAAATGGTATCCCTTTGTGTTTTTGTTAAAAAAATAGAGTAAAAATGAAAAGGTGTTCCCCTTCTGGATTTTTGCTGAAAAACAAAGGCTAAATGCCAGAGGATACCCCCTTTGAGTTTTGGTCGAAAAATATAGTAAATATACAAAGGGGTAACACTTTGGGTTTTGGCTGAAAAACTGAGGCTAAATGCAAATGGGTACTCCCTTTAAGTTTTGGTTGAAAAAAAAAGTAAAAATGCAGAGGGATACCCCTACGGGTTTTGCCTGAAAAACTGAGGCTAAGTGCAAAGGGTACCTTCTTTGAGTTTTTGTTTAAAACTGAGTATAAATACAAAGGCGTACCCCTTTGGGTTTTTGCTGAAACACTTAGACAAAATGCCAAAGGGTATCCTTTTGAGTTTTGGCTAAAAAATTGAGTAAAAATGCAACGGCGTACCCCTTTGGATTTTGGCTGAAAAACAAAGGCAAAATGCCAAAAGGTACACCTTTGAGGTTTGGTTAAAAAATAGAGTAAAAATGCAAAGGTGTACCCCTTTTTGATTTTAGCTGAAAAACAAAGGCTAAATGCCAAAGGGTACCCCCATTGAGTTTTGGTTGAAAAATGGAGTAAAAATGTTGAGGGGTACCCCTTTAGGTTTAGGCTGAAACTTTGAGGCTAAATGCCAAAGGGTACCCCATTTGAGTTTTGGTTGAAAAACAGAGTAAAAATACAAAGGGGTAACCCTTTGGGTTTTGGCTGAAAAACTGAGGCTAAAAGCAAAAGGGCACCCCCTTTGAGTTTTTGTTGAAAACTGAGTAAAAGTACAAAGGGGTACCCCTTTGGGTTTTTGCATAAAAACATTGAAAAAATGTCAAAGGGTAAACCATTTGAGTTTTGGTTGAGAAACTGAGTAAAAATGCATAGGGGTACCCCTTTGGGTTTTGGTTAAAAAACAGAGGCAAAATGCCAAAGGGCGCCCCCTTTGAGTTTTGGTTGAAAAGAAGAGTAAAAATGCAGGGGGTTACCCTTTTGGGTTTTGGGTAAAAAATCGAGGCTAAATACAAAGGGGTAACCCCTTTGAGCTTTGGTATAAAACTGAGTAA